>JAODAL010021394.1:0-67187 GCA_025379985.1 Phyllomedusa bahiana | reverse complement strand
GATATGGGTGTACACAGACAGGACAAACAGACACAGAACAAAAAGCGTAGTTGGGCGGTCCAAAGTCAGCAACAGTTCGGGCAGCGAGGTACAGAGGCATGAGACAAAGAGGGTAACCGGGGACAGTCCAAAGTTGGCAACAGTATGGGCAGCACGGTACAGAGACGTGAGACAGAAGGGGATAACCGGGGTCCAAAGCCAAAGGTCAGGAGAGCACAGAAACCAAAGAAGCAAATAAGGAGAACAACAGGGGAACAATCTATAGCAGGCAAGGATTGAAGGAAGTGGTGGCTATAAATAGGGAAGGGAAGGAAAAAAAGCAGAGGTGATAGGGAGCAGAATCTGTCAATCACTGAGAGATTAGATTAACCCAGAGAGTGCTGGAAAGTTCCTGGCCATGGGCGTTGGCCTGGATTCAATTAAAGTCCAAGAAAGAAGACAGTGTTCACACATGATAAAGCAAGGCCGCAGTTATGGTCGCAGTGGCCTTCGCCGACGACCAGAGCCAGATGACACGAACGTGACAGCGGTATTGTAGGCATCTATGATGATGGCAGACGAAAGACCCTTTTATTCAACGGAAAGCTGATATACATAGCATCTCTCTTTCCTTATAAATTACATTCCTTTCTCTACCTGCGTTGCAGCTAGCAGTCATCAGAGGTCCCTTCTAAAATCGTCTCTTAGGTGAATGCAGTCTTGGTACTGCAAGGAGTTAGCAAACCCCAGAAAAATTGACATCCAACCACTTCCAGCTTAGACTTCAAGGGGATAGCAGAATGACTCCAGGAGGACTGGATCTAGACGGGCCAGGCCAAAGGCAAATCTGGACACCAGTCTGGGCAGTAGGCCAGCGGGGGACTTCTTTTGCGCTTCTAGTAATGTATCGCTCCATAGTGTACCTGTCCAAGAGAATTATCCTTCTGTCTCCAGCCTGCGACTCCTTCCATAAAAGTAGCAACTTCAGAGCAGAGATCCAGGGCCGTGGAATAATGCTATGGGCCTTCCCAGCTGCAGTCTGGAATGGGCCCAGGCTTCCAATGGTTAAGTGGGACCCTTCATCTCTTCTGTGGTCTGACAGAGGTTCAGACCACACATATAACCACACACTGAATTAATTCCATCTTAAACTAGGGCTTATTTATGAACTTTTTGCACCCGTCCCTAGCTACTCCACCCACCTCTTATCCAATGGCTGTAAAGCTGAACATTTAGGGTGCTTTCACACAGCACAGTTTTGTTGCAGTCCAATTAAACTCCCTTTATTACCAGCAAGCTTTTTGCACTTATTTAAATGGTTTGGAAATTGAGTAATCAATTATTGTGTTTGTAATCCACCAGACTTCAAGCACAGTAGTTGGTTACTTACCTGAAACACCTTTCTGAACAATTTAGACAACTGAAAGAAGCTTGCTGGTAATAAATTGTAATAAATAATTAATTGGAGCACAGTTAAAACTGTACCAAAACTGCGCTGTGTGAAAGCACCCTTACAAATAACATTTGCTACATCACACAAGCTCCTGCAGATTCTGGTCTGAAGCAGTGCATATAACTCAACACAGAGTTTACCCAGAGGTCATTTCATCATTAGTATCTCAGTGCAAAATAGCATATCACCAGTAGTTCAGATCACATAGTAGTATACACAAGGAGTTTATAAGCACACAGGGGGTTAAACTTCTGTATACTACAATAGCAGCAGCCAACCCTGGAACCATTTCAAATACATTTTATTTCGCTGGACAACAACTTTAAATATAATAACTGAAGAAAGAGAAGTTCATTATCATGATACTTCTGATTTAACAGGCTCCTTATCACATTAATTGCTGAAGAAAAATATGACATAGTGGGGATAACTGAGATATGGCTGGACGAGAGCTATGACTGGGTGGTTAACTTGCAGGGTTACAGTCTATTTAGAAGTGACCATAAACACCGGAAGGGGGGAGGTGTCTGTCTCTATGTAAAATCCTGTCTGAAGACAACACTGCAGGAAGATATAGGTACAGGTAAGGAACAGGTGGAATTATTATGGGTAAATATACATGGGGGTAATAACAGTAAAATTATTTTAATAGGAGTCTGCTATAGGCCCCCAAATATAACAAAACCCATGGAAGATATGCTCCTCAGGCAAATAGATGGGGCAGCTAATCAGAATGAGGTTGTAATTATGGGCGACTTTAACTACCCAGATATAAATTGGGAATCTGAAACCTGTAGCTCTCACAAAGGAAACAGGTTTTTGTCAATAACTAAAGATAATTACCTTTCCCAAATGGTGCAGGAACCTACTAGAGGAAAGGCCCTTCTAGAATTAATATTGACTAATAGACCTGACAGACTAACAAAGGTTCAGGTTGAGGGGCACCTAGGGAATAGGGACCATAATATAATAAACTTCCATTTATCCTTAAATAGAGCTTTTTGTCATGGAGCCACAAAAATACTGAATTTGAGGAAGGCTAATTTTATCCTGCTTAGAGAGGCCCTTAACTTTATTGACTGGGACAAAATGTTTAAAAATAGCAGAACAAATAATAAAATGGGAATCTTTAAAAAACATCTTAGGCGCCCACTGTGAGCGGTAAAATACCATAAAGATAAAAAAAATAATTAGAAACAGGAAAAACCCAATGTGGATCAACAGAGATGTAAAGGAGGCAATAAAAAACAAAAGAAAGCGTTTCAGCATTTAAAACAGGAGGGCAGTGAAGAGGCACTAAATAGCTATAAGGAAAAAAATTGAATATGTAAAAAAAATGATTAAGGCAGCAAAGCTGGAGACAGAAAGACATATTGCTAAAGACTATATAACTATAAACTATATAAATAGTAAAAAGATTAAAAAAGAAAATGTTGGCTCTTTAAAAAGTACTGAGGGAGAGACTATAGAGGGCAGTGAGAAAAAAGCAAGCTCCGCCTTAGGAAGCTTAAAATGGATAAATCACCTGGCCCTGAGGGTGTACACCCCCGTGTCCTAAGGCTTTGTTCACACGGCTTAAAATGGGACATATTTCAGTCCGTAATTACCCGCCGTACTGCACGAATTATGGCTGGAATATGTCCCAGTCATTACAGTAATCCATAGTTCTCTATGAGAACTGTGGATTACGTCTCCTCTCCCTGCTCGGTGAATCCGCCTTTGGGGGCGATAAGTGACATGTCATTTTCTAGCGGCGTATATGCGCCGCTAGTAATGATAGTCTATGGGCCGGCGAGGTGCCGCCCCCCGCTCCCGCCCCCGTTCCCGCCCCATCCACACGGCATAATTGCGGGGCGTAATTACGCCCCGCAAATAAGCCGTGTGAACATAGCCTAAAGGAGTTAAGTAATGAGACAGATAGGCCCCTATTCTTAAAATTTATGGACTGTCTAATAACGGGGTATGTCCCAAAGGATTGGCGCAAAGCTAATGTGGTGCCAATATTCAAAAAGTGATCCTGTAAACTGTAGTCCGGTAAGTTTAACCCCTGTTGTGGGAAAAATGTTTGAAGGTTTTCTAAGAGATGCTATCCTAGAGTATCTCACTGAAAATAAATGTATAACACCATTCCAGCATGGGTTTATGAAGGATCGGCCCTGTCAAACTAATCTCATCAGCTTCTATTAGGAAGTTCGTTCTAGATTGGATCGGGGGGAGACATTGGATGTCATATATTTAGATTTTTCTAAAGCATTTGATACTGTGCCACATAAAAGGTTGGTAAGTAAAATAAGAATGCTTGGACTGGGGGAAAATGTGTGCAAGTGGGTAAGCAACTGGCTCACTGATAGAAAACAAAGGGTAGTAATTAACGGTACATACTCAGACTGGATCCCTGTTACTAGTGGGGTACCACAGGGCTCAGTATTGGGCCCTATCCTCTTTAATATTTTCATAAATGATCTTACATATGGATTGCACAGTAGAATATCGATCTTTGCAGATGATACTAAGCTCTGTAAAGTAATCAACACAATAGAGGATAATGTTTTATTACAAAGGGATCTGGATAGGTTGGAGGCCTGGGCCGAGAAATGGCAGATGAGGTTTAACACACATAAATGCAAGGTTATGCACATGGGGAGGAAAAATCCATTTCATGATTACATGTTAAACGGGGTAAAAATGACATGGAGAAGGACTTGGGAATCCTAGTGGATAGTAAACTTAAGTGTAGCAACCAGTGTCAGTAGCAGCCAAGGCAAATAGGATCATGGGTTGTATTAAAAGGGTCAAAAAAGGAAAATATTCCACTAAAACCTAACTTTTAATCCAAAGATATTAAAACTATCTAAAGACAAATACAAAATATGTCAATGGTCACAAAACAAAAAGGGACCCACCACAATCAATATAAAACATCCCCGTTGGTCACAAAATTCGAATGTGTGGAGAGCCTAGAATACCCTAGTCTAACTGATGCCCTAGGAATGGCCCTCTGCGGGATAAGAGTCCTGAAGAAAGGTTGGAGGTGGTGCCTGAATTTGCATTTAAGGTGGCCTCATACATTTAACAAACGGGTCATAGGTGAGGGGCACCTCTCTCATGGAGGATATACTAATCTCCGGCCTCGTGTGTCTGCTGTACCCACTGAAGAACTCTGCGTTTGCAGAGGGAAATGCGTTTGGGTGGTAGGTGGGATCTTTGTGCATTTTTCATGCTATGTGTTTTTAATCCTGTCTACAGAGGTTTGTCTATATATTTCCCAATTTCTGGTTGGTCTTTATATTCTTATTCCTTGATTGTAGGGATAATTATTTCAGGAGTATAGATTGTGGGACCATCCTCTTCAGGACGCTTATCCCGCAGAGGGCCATTCCTAGGACATCAGCTAGACTAGGGTATTTTAGGCTCTCCACATATTCGAATTTTGTGACCAACGGGGATGTTTTATATTGATTGTGGTGGGTCCCTTTTTGTTTTGTGACCATTGACATATTTTGTATTTGTCTTTAGATAGTTTTAATATATTTGGATTAAAAGTTAGGTTTTAGTGGAATATTTTCCTTTTTTGATATTTGTATTCTATATTCCGTTTTGAATTCTGTTGTTCAGAATTGGTCTTTCCTTGAGGATTGTATTAAAAGGGGCATAGATGCATATGATGGGAACATTATTCTCCCATTATACAAGTCACTGGTTAGACCACACATGGAATATTGCGTACAGTTTTGGCCACCAGTGCACAAGAAAGACATTGTAGAGCTTGAACAGGTACAAAGGCGGGCAATACCCAGAAAGATTAGCAAGATTTGGATTATTTAGTTTAGAGAAAAGATGGCTTCGGGGGGACATAATAAATATGTTTAAATATATTAAGAGATATAGAGATCTCGCTGAAGATTTATTTATACCCAGGACTGTATCAAGAACAAGGGGACATCCTCTACGTCTTGAGGAAAGAAAGTTTCTACATAAACATAGAAATGGATTCTTTACTGATAGAGCAGTGAGACTGTGGAACTCTCTGCCAGAGGAAATTGTCATGGTGAATTCACTTGGTGAGTTCAAAAAGGGTTTGGATGCATTTCTGGAGTGTGATAACACACAGTGCCTTGAAAAAGTATTCAGCCCCTTGAACTTTTCAACCTTTTGCCACATTTCAGGCTTCAAACATAAAGATATAAAATTTTAATTTTTTGGTGAAGAATCAACAACAAGTGGGACACAATTGTGAAGTGGAACAAAATTTTATGGACATTTTAAACTTTTGTAAAAAATAAAAAACTGAAAAGTGGGGCATGCAATAGTATTCGCCCCCGTTAAGTAAATACTTTGTAGCGCCACCTTTTGCTGCAATTACAGCTGCAAGTCGCTTGGGGTATGTCTATCAGTTTTGCACATCGAGAGACTGAAAGTCTTGCCCATTCTTCCTTGGAAAACAGCTCGAGCTCAGTGAGGTTGGATGGAGAGCGTTTGTGAACAGCAGTTTTCAGCTCCTTCCAAAAATTCTCGATTGGATTCAGGTCTGGACTGTGACTTGGCCATTCTAACACCTGGATGTGTTTATTTGTGAACAATTCCATTGTAGATTTTGCTTTATGTTTGGGATCATTTTCTGGTTGGAAGATAAATCTCTGTCCCAGTCTCAGGTCTTTTGCAGACTCCAACAGGTTTTCTTCCAGAATGGTCCTGTATTTGGTGCCATCCATCTTCCCATCAATTTTAACCATCTCCCCTGTCCCTGCTGAAGAGAAGCAGGCCCAAACCATGATTCTGCCCCCACCATGTGTGACAGTGGGGATGGTGTGTTCAGGGTGATGAGCTGTGTTGCTTTTCCGCCAAACATCTCATTTTGCATTGTGGCCAAAAAGTTTGATTTTGGTTTCATCTGAGCAGAGCACCTTCTCCCACATGTTTGGTGTCTCCCAGGCGGCTTGTGGCAAACTTAAAACAAGACTTTTTATGGATATCTTTGAGAAATGGCTTTCTTCTTGCCACTCTTCCATAAAGGCTTGATTTGTGCAGTGTACGACTGATTGTTGTCCTGTGGACAGACTGTCCCACCTCAGCTGTAGATCTCTGCAGTTCATCCAGAGCGATCATGGGCCTCTTTGCTGCATCTCTGATCAGTCTCCTTGTTTGAGATGAAAGTTTAGAGGGAAGGCCGGGTCTAGGTAGATTTGCAGTGGTGTGATACTCCTTCCATTTCAATATGATCGCTTGCACAGTGCTCCTTGGGATGTTTAAAGTTTGGGACATCTTTTTGTATCCAAATCCGGCTTTGAACTTCTCCACAACAGTATCACGGACCTGCCTGATGTGTTCCTTGGTCTTCATGATACTCTCTGCACTTTGAACAGAACTCTGAGACTATCACAGAGCAGGTGCATTTATACGGAGACTTCATTACACACAGGTGGATTATATTTATCATCATCAGTCAATTAGGACAACATTGGATCATTCAGAGATCCTCACTAAACTTCTGGAGTGAGTTTGCTGCACTGAAAGTAAAGGGGCCGAATAATATTGCATGCCCCACTTTTCAGTTTTTTAGGTTTTTTTAAAGTTTAAAATATCCAATAAATTTCGTTCCACTTCACAATTGTGTCCCACTTGTTGGTGATGCTTCACCCAAAAATTTAAATTTTATATCTTTATGTTTGAAGCCTGAAATGTGGCAAAAGGTACAAAAGTGGGGCCGAATACTTTCGCGAGGCACTGCAACAAGTTATAGTGACTAGGATTCTGGAGAGCGGTCGTTGATCCCGGGATTTATTCTGATTGCCAGATTGGAGTCGGGAAGGAATTTTTTCCCTAACATGAGTACAATTGGCTTCTACCTCATGGGGGTTTTTGCCTTCCTCTGGATCAACACTTTAGCAATACTTTAGCAAAATAGGCTGAACTGGATGGACGTATGTCTTTTTTCGGCCTAACAAACTATGTAACATGCATAAATCATACTTGCCACTTGAAATCTTATTAAAAACGTATTTTTGTGCTGATGGAGCCCTGTGAGGGCTTTGCAGGAAAATTTGACATTCACTTTGGAATTGTTTTGGGGTACATAAGAGTTTTGATCACTTTTTGTTCCAATTCAAGCATGGATTTTTACGTATTTATTTTCTGGGACCTTTATAGATTTTGTAGATCGGAGCATTACAGATGCGGCGATAGCTATTATGTGTACCTTTTATATATTTTTATTACTAAAAAGTTTTTATTAGTTGGGGTTTTGTCTTTGCTTTCTATTTTTCCTATTTGCTTATTTTTATTTTTTAAACTTTTTAATCTGATTCAGTTGCTCTACATGCATTGTATGGGTGCCATCTGTAATTGAGGTGATGCTGGGTGACACAGAGATGCAGCTGTGTGGTGAGTGGAGCTATGGGCTCCCCACCTCAGGGGCCCAACCACAAGTGCGATCGCTGTGACCCCTATAGCTCTGCCACTGTCCAAACTGTACGCTATTTCTACAGTATCTCACAAAAGTGAGTACACCTCACATGTTTTTGTTAATATTGTATTATATCTGTTAACTGAGGATATGACACTTTTGATACAATGTAAAGTAGTCAGTATACAGCTTGTATAACAGAGTAAATTTGGTGTGCCCTCAAATTAACTCAACACACAGTCATCAATATCTAAACCGCTGACATCAAAAGTGAGTACACCCCAAAGTGAAAATGGACAAATTGTGCCCAAAGTGTCAATATTTTGTGTGGCCACCATTATTTCCAGCCCTGCCTTAACCCTCTAGGGCATGGCATTCACTAGAGCTTCCATGACGACATTACGGAGCTGGTGTATGTTAGAGACCTTGCAATCCTCCACCTTCCATTTGAGGATGCCCCAAAGATGCTCAATAGGGTTTAGATCTGGAGACATATTTGACCAATACAGTACCTTTACCCTAATTTTATTTAGCAAGGCAGTAGTCATCTTGGAGGTGTGTTTGGGGTCATTATCATGTTGGAATGCAGCCCTGTGGCCCAGTTTCTGAAATGATGGGATCTTACTCTGCTTCAGTATGTCACATTATGTCACGGCTTCCCACAGCCGGCAAAATGCAGCCCTAAGCAATGACATTCCCACTGTAGTAAATTCACACTTGTCTTTGTACTCTTTACCTGGTTGCCACCACACACATTTGACACCAACTGAACCAATTAAGTTTACCTTGGCCTCATCAGACCATAGGACATGGTTTCAGTAATTCACTGCCTTAGACTACTTGTCTTCAGCAAATTGTTTGCAGGCTTTCTTATGCATCATCTTTAGAAGAGGCTTTCTTCTGGAATGACAGCTATACAGACCAATTTGATGCAGTGGGCGGCATAGGATCTGAGCTCTGACAGGCTGATCCCCCACCAGTTTAAACTCTGCAGCAATGCTGGCAGCACTTCTATTTTGAAAAGACAATCTCGTGATATGACGCTGAGCACATGCCCTCAACTTCTTTGGTCGACCATGGTGACGCCAGTTCTGAGTGCAAAATGTCTTGTTAAACTGTTGTATGATCTTGGCCAGCATGCTGAAACTAGTTTCCAGATGTTGGCAATGTTTTTGTAGCCTAGGCCATCTTTATATAGAGCAACAATTCTTTTTTTTCAAATCCTCAGACAGTTCTTTGCCATGAGATGCCATGTTGAATTTCCAGTGATCAGTATGAAAGAGTATGAGTGCGCTAACACCTTTTCCCCATTCATATCTAAGTCCTTGTAACACTAATAAGTCACATGAAACCATGGAGGAAAAATGGCAAATTGGGCACAATTTGTACATTTTCACTTAAGGTTTTACTCACTTTTGTTGCCAGTGGTTTAGTGGTTTGCCAGTGAGTTATATGAAGGCACATCAAATTTACACCGTTATACAAGCTGTAAATGACTAATTTACATTATATCAAAGTGTCGTATCTTCAGTGGTGTCCCATGAATATATAATACAAAAAATGTACAAAAATGTGAGGGATGTACATGCTTTACTAAATGACAATGTGTTGTTATTGCCTTTGAAGGCAGTAGTTCTGACTCCGATACATGTCTATGTAATGTTGGGAAGCACTAACTGTCATCTTTGAACATGTCTATTCTCACTCCCCTCCCACCCCCCATCATCTACTGCTACTTTTTATTGGGCCATAACCCACATTCCAGGATTGGCTACGGTGTAAATATGTGTACCACGTTATAAGTTGCAATATCCAAGTATTAGTTGTTGTTGTTTATGTGGATGCCATGTTATGCTTTCTACTTTGTGTTTTCCACTTTCGGTGCACACTATACTGGTCATTAGATATTGTGATAGAAGTGCGCCCCGCATTTCGCAAGTTGTGTGTGTCATCGGGTGTATACTCAGGGATCAGAGGAGGAACATCATTGATTCAATTTAGTGTTGCTTTTTAAGAGGTGCTTTTGATTCTTTTATAGGGCTTGCACCTTATATTGAACTAAGTCCTCCAATGACCTACATCTGTAGAGGAAATGCATTGAAACCTATTGCCCAATGGGACCTATTGTTTATAACTACTTTGAATTTATCTTATGCAATTTCTTTTAGTTTATCATGTGGAATCTCCCATTTTTGAGGGATATTGTAGTTTTCAGGATGGAGAGTAATCAATGGTGGAGCTCTTATTAGGATGATGACCCTACCGTTTTGAAGGGCTTTTTCAGGGATTTTGTTATGGTGATTGACTTAAATATAACTACAAAGATTCCACCTTTATTACTTCTTGTATACAGCTATACCTATCATTTCACAAATATTTGATTGGATCAAGTCAAGCAAGTGAGGACTATGGTACTGAGAGTAATATTGGTCCCCTTATTATTACTACTATTTGTCTTTCCCTTATTTATTACCTCAATTACCTGATACAAGTAAATGGTGCTTATAATTATTATTGTTTGTTTTAATAATTTTTAATAAAGTTGTATTATTTTATTGGAGTTTATATTTTTTCTGTGATCCTTGAGAGGCCCTGACGTATTAATTATTGCCTGACAGTGAATAGTTTGGTAAAACATAAATAAAATGCTACTGTGACAGTTTAGGGGGTTTCTTTTTCTTGTGTTCACTGTGCAATATATGTGACATATTATCTTTATTCTGAAAATTGGTATAATTCTGGGGACACCAAGGGCGACATGTATGATCGGGAGTTGCGCCTGTATTCTGGCGAAAACTGCGGCTCACCGATCCGAATCCCCTGTCGGACGCAGGGATGCGATATTAGGCGCAACCTTCGCCACTTTCGACTGCGCCTAACATGAAGGGGCGTGTAATGGGCGCGGTGTGGGCGTTCTGGGGCGGGACACGGCTCATTCGAATACTCCGAGGCATGTATGATCGCGGCTCGGCAAAGTGCGGAGCATTGCAGCGCTCGCCAGCTCCGACAGGCAGACCTAGTTGATTCTGGGCTAAATGAGCCGGCGGAGGCGAAGTGAAGCGAGAACGTAACATGAGAGGAAACATATAGAAGATCGCAAAAGAAATCCATCTCGGCTCTCAGCTCCGTGCGGCATGGAGTATGATTTTTTAAAAAAACGTTTTTATTAGGTGTAAAACATTTTCAGAAAAAGAGCTCAAACCTTCTAAAAAAAAAAACATTAAAAAAATCACTTTCCAAAAATCTAGGAATTAGGATCTTGGAAATTGACGGGAAATACAGTAATTCAAATTCTGTAAGTACTTCTCATTGGTCGGCAGAAACCAGCTAATCAGAATAGGAGCGACAGTGAACCATTATAACCTATGGAGAAGTATTGACCAATCAAATTCAAAGGCGGACAGTTCCAAATACAGTAAAAAGGTAGAAAAGAGCTGATTGGTTGAGCCCAGGCAGCAGATATGAATCCACCAATCATATGTAGTGCGTCTATTTTGAGCGGAGCAAGAAGGGCGCGATAGAAAGGCGCCCTAAAAGTTATTACTGTCTATGGGAAATATTCTAGTACGGGTGAGTTACCTTCTCATAGAGTTCTATGGGGAAAAGAAATGCAGAGCGAGCTCTGTATGTGATTGGCTAAGTTAAAAGAGGCGCGGTTGTTTGGACCAATGGGAGAGCGAGCGACGCTCTTATGGGTTTTCTAATGCAATCTATAATAAAACTGTACATGACCGAAATCAAATGATAACACTCATTAAGTTGTACCGATGAGTATATAAAATGATCAACAATGTGGGGGTAACGTAAATAAAGAAATAAAAATGGATTCAATGAGTTCATTTTTATTTCTTTATTTTCGTTAGCCAATGAACAATAATATGGGTGTAACGAAAATAAAGAAATAAAAATTAATTCATTGAATTCATTTTTATTTCTTTATTTTCGTTACCCCCATATTATTGTTCATTTTATATACACATCGGTACAACTTAATGAGTGTTATCATTTGATTTCGGCCATGTACAGACTGATGGTCAGTATTGAATATTTGCCATCTACCAACCCTCAAGATACTAAAAACAGGCATGCATTAAACATAGGCATGATTCGTTTATGCTTATCACTCCATGGGCTCAGGAATACTTCCAGTAATAATTCTCTTTACTGTGCCAACCACAAAGTTAAGTTTAAATTCTATCATGCAATCCAGAAAGGCAGCCATCTTCTCTGGGAGAAAGTTCATTTAAAATGGACTAAAGCAAAATGTAAAACTGTTCTGTAGTCAGATGAAATAAAATCTTAAATTCTTTATGGAAACCAGAAGCCATGTCCTGCCGACTCAAAAGGAGAGACATCATCCAGCTTGTTTTCAGCACTCAGTTCAAAAGCCTGCATCTCTGATGTTTTGGGGCATTAGTGCTTATGGCATGCGTGGCTCTCACATCTTATAATGCACTCTCTATGCTGCTCTGAAACTCAGTTCCTGGGACTTCCAGGGGCGGGGCGTTCGACACGGCCGCATCTTATGGCTGCTCCTGCCTGACTCTCACAAAAACGGCATTATCCAAGCCATTCTGCTTCCCCAAATCATCTAAAGCAGGTTTTAGGCTTCTGAAGAACTGCTGAGCACAGGAGCAGGAAATCTTTCATCCCCGAGGTCCCAAAGCAGTAACGACTGTTAAACCCGCTGAGGCCGTAGGCCTCCCTCTGGGCTGCAGCGCAAGCAGAGCGACAGATCCGGGAAGATATGGGCTCCGCTGAGGTGAACAACACGGTCCGGGCGGCGAGAAGCATCTTACCTCGCAACAAGACATTCCCGAAGCTCCGGCGATGGAGAAACAGCCCGAGGCTGAATAGGAGAAAAAGCCCGCAAACTTTCCCGCCACGAGCAGCCAGCAGGCGCCATCTTGGGAACACTGCCGAGACACTCAGAGTGCGGAGATAGGGGACGTCTCCAAGAGCCAGCACCTGCTGCGTGATCCAACCTGGAAGCCGAAGTGCCGTGGAGAACAGAGGGCTTCTACACAAGCCAACGCGTACGGTGCATACCGAACAGACGATCGGCGGGGACTGACGTACCACTGCTCACATCTACTGCGGGACCACACACTACAAGTCCAGGCAGGCAGGCCAGAGCTGAGGCAGAGCGGGCTGCGCTACACTCCGACCTCGGGACACAGCTGCAGATGTGGTGAGTCATATCAGGGGAGAGCGGTAACCGTGCGACCCCTCCACGTGCGCTGCATCTCTGGGGATCCCTGATATCCTTCGCCACTGCGAACCTGCCCCTTGCCTTGGGTGCTATAGCTGCAGGCGAGACGCAAACTGGGCACAATACACAAACCCCTACTCTCGCTGTCCCTAAGGACACCATATCCCCCCACATCACTAAGGGGACTCTCAGAGTCTGTGGCCAGACACAAACAGTGACCCTTCTCCAACGCACCGTACACCGGGACGTGCAGGCTCATCTGACTCCATTTCCAGTGTAGAGGCGCACCCCTATACACATTCTGGTAGTTCATCGAACTGGCACTGTTCCCACTGTGAAAGAGGGAAAAGGAGAGGCAGTGACCGGAAACTTTCACCGTGTCCCACTACTTTATTCTGCTGACCACCTAACTCAACTTAGTGACAAGACCCTGGAGAGCGGTGTTAAAACAGGCCTAAGAGACTGGATCACCCCATTCTCATCCTGCCAGGAATAACCCCCACTGTTGCATAGAGCAGTGTTCCCCAACTCCAGTCCTCAAGGCACACCAACAGGTCATGTTTTCAGGATCTCCCACAGAATGCACTGACCATAATGAAATCACCTGTGCAGAATGCACTGACAATAATGACTTCACCTGTGCAATGCTAAGGAAAGCCAGAAAACATGACCTGTTGGTGTGCCTTGAGGACTAGGGTTGGGAACCTCTGGCATAGAGGAAGGACAGTTGATGCACCAGTGATTGCCACTCATAACTGGAGGTTTTCTGTTTGGAACGTACGCAAGAGAAATTTTTGGGTGAAACAGAACTGCTTCTCACTTTCTCTGCTGCCCTGGTTTTGCCCGGACAGTGAAATCAAGGGAAGTTATAGGCAGGCACCGCTTGCTAATGGTTAACGCTCTCTGCACACATAGTCCCCAAATACTGTTGTGTTTTGTGTAATGTTTAAATACTGCAAAGTTATTACAACCATTCCCACTAGAGGTCACTGTAGTATTGCTAACAGAAGAGTGTAGAAGGGGAAATTGAGAAATTAATACGTTCTGATGTATACTTTAGACGACTGATAGTCAGACTGTAAGCTACGTTGTAATTTAAGGTTCAAGGACTCGCATGTAGCCTGTCTTTTCACTATAGCTGTTACCTACATAACGTGGGAATTAACAGGGAAAATTGAAAGAGCTCTTCTGTTCCACAGTGATAACCCCCTAGGGATAGTCCCTGCATACATCAGACCACCCATATAACTACCACTAGCCATACGTGGCACCAAAGCCAAGACTCATTTCGCTCCCTGGAAGGAGGGTGGGAGTATGGACAAATTCCTCTACAAGAATACTCCAAATAGAGTCACCAGATCTGCAGCGCAATCGCAAACACAGCATAAAACCACACCTTGCAGCGGAACACAACAACC
This sequence comes from Phyllomedusa bahiana, assembly GCA_025379985.1. Taxonomy (NCBI): domain Eukaryota; kingdom Metazoa; phylum Chordata; class Amphibia; order Anura; family Hylidae; genus Phyllomedusa; species Phyllomedusa bahiana. The sequence goes on along the minus strand of JAODAL010021394.1, from coordinate 52,722 downwards.
ACAAAGACTGCGAAAGACACCGCCAGGAAACTCAAAACAACTCCCGATGGCACCAATTTTTCCAGCGCACATAGCCGATGATACAGACCCCACTACCCACAGCACACAACAGACAAACCAAGACATGGGGGCACTCAAACCCAGGCACTAACATTGGCACAGGAGGTCACTAACTTAATCCTTCCAGTACTTGACAGGAGAATTGACCTTATCCAAGCCTCCATAAATGCAGCCCTCGCCCAGATAACAGCCAACTCACAAAAAATAGCAGATTTGGAGTCGAGAGTGGTGACTATCGAGGAAGATGTTACACGGGTTGGGGATACTGCCACAAATAACCAGACAGCAATTGAAACGCTGCAAACAAAGCTAGAAGACTTGGAAAATAGGGAAAGGCGCAATAATTTGAGATTTGTGGAAATACTGGAGATAGTTTCCTCTGATCAGCTAGCCTCATATTTAGTTAAGGACCTGGCATGGGCCCTAGAACTAGAGCTCCCCCAAGATCCCCTCCTTATTGAACGAGTACATCGGCTGGGACCACGTAGGGAGCAAAGAGGAAGGCCTAGGCAAACCATAGCGCGTTTCCATAACTGGTCCATCAAGGAGCAATTTTTGAGGGCCTACAGATAAAAAGGGAGGTCCAAGTGTATGGAGAAAGGATCCTAATTTTTCAGGACTTCTCCACGCAGGTATCTCTTAAGCGGAAAGCATTTCATACAGTATGTAAGAACATCCACGATCAATATGTCCAATCCAACTTGACTACCCGGCAAAGCTGAGAGTACATGAAAACGGATAGCTGGTTACGTATGAAACACCGGAGGAGGCAGCTAGGCGTTTTCTGCCGGGAGGTGACTCGTCAGATCCTATCTCATTGACTTTAGGGAGACATGTGGTCATGCCAAGGTCTGATCTGTTGCCATGTTATATTGTTGAAAATTATACACGAATGTGAAGTGAAACTAATTGTATCTGGATTCGAAAATTATTGAATTTAGAGGTTACATGGAGCCTCAGAATTGTCATGTTGACAACTGTAAACATTCTGTTCTTACTGGTTTTGTTATTAAAATGGTTAATTATAAAACCTAGAGAGGGATTGCTCAGTCCGGACTCCCCCCCACTCCCAATCCGACATTAAAACATCTCACCCCCCCGTTGGGTCATGTAGGCCAGGGTGCTCGCTGGGACGCCGTGGTCTGCTACACTATGGAATATTCTTCATGTACTGCTCCCCCCTTTAGAGATCCAGGATGAGTAGTACAATCACTGCTACAAAGGGGGATAGTCCGCCTCCACTGTTGAACATAGTCTCATGGAATGTTGCAGGGCTTAATAAACCAGAAAAACTTAGAAAAGTTCTCTCCCAACTTAAGAAGCTGAAGGCGGACATCATCTGCCTCCAGGAAACGCATTGGAAAACGGATAACGATATCCCGATCCGAGCACCCTGGTTGGATCTTCCCGTAGTGGCTACCTATAAGACCAAATCAAGGGGCGTAGCTGTGTATTTTAGAAAGGGCTTAGTACAAAAGGTAGTAGGTCAGCACGCAGATGAGGAGGGACGTTTCCTTTACGTTAGGATACAAATAGCTCAGAAGATATATACTATATTTAACTTATATGCGCCGAACCAATCAAATGACCGCTTTTATGCGGAAGTGGTTGGATTTCTGCTCCAGAGGGACCACACAAATCTAATAATGATAGGTGACTATAATCTGGCACTGAATCCTATCTGGGATAGATCTGGCCCTTCCCCGATAGGAGATGTTACCCACCCGTCTATATTAATGTTAATGGACACATTGGACATTTTTGACCACTGGAGGGCCACTAACCCAACAGACAAGACTTTTACATTCTATTCTGCAGTGCATGACTCCTTCTCCCGAATAGATTTAGCCATCTTCCCTATGCTCCGAGGCAGTGAAATCGGACTTCCACCCGATCGCCATATTGGACCATGCGCCCATAACCCTAACTCTTAGTAGACCCGATTTCTTCCACGGAACCCGGACATGGAGATTCCCTGGTTATCTCTATTAATCTGAGGACTTTCGGGAGTTCTTGCGCGTACACTGGAAGCAATACTTAAAAGATAATAGCATCCATGACACTAATACCCCTTTATTGTGGCTTGCTGTGAAGGCTGTACTCAGGGTCAATATTATTAGTTACGCAAGTGCAAAACGCAGGGAATCTAACGACAAATTCAAAATTCTTCATGCGAGATTAAGAGCGGCCCAAGATGCGCACGCGACTTCTCCCACCTCACAGGCAAAAGATCAATACCGGGAGGCCAGAGAGCTATTTGAGGCCTTTTTACAAGGACAGGCTGTGTGGCATGTTAAGGCTGTCCAGAATAGGTTTTTTAGATGGGGCGGAAGACAGGGAGCATTACTAGCCAGAATGACTAAGACATGGAATCCCCAGCATCCGATTGCTTCAATAAAATGTCCTGAATCAGGTCTCCTGCTTACGAACCCAGAAGCCATAGAGCAAGCATTTATAAACTACTATGAGACGTTGTATAGGGCTAGCCCTTATGATGAAGCCGAGGCCTCCGCCTTCTTAGACAGCATACGTCTACTGGGTATAACAGAGGAAAATCGCTTAGACCTGGAACGGGAAATATCTGAAGAGGAGGTGCGTAATGTCATTGCTACCGCAACTAATGGGAAGACACCAGGGCCAGATGGCTTTTCAGCCGAGTTCTACAAAATTCTTAAATTTGAAACTGCCCCGTATCTGACTAAATTATTTAATGATATCTTCCTTCATTCCCAAGAGGTGGAGTCCTTCTTTGACTCCAGGACCACTTTGATCGTGAAGCCTAACAAGGACAGGCTGTGTGGCATGTTAAGGCCGTCATACAGGCCAATTTCTTTACTCAACCACAATTATAAATTATTGGCTAAAATCATTGCTAACCGCTTCCAGAAATTTTCGCCAGACATTTCCCACCCAAACCAGACAGGATTAATCACAGGACGACATTCTGTCCGGAATGTCAGGGTGGCATCAGGGGCGATAATGGCGGCTCAGGAGGCAGCACACCCGACATCCATGCTCCTGAGTCTCGACGCCGAGAAGGCGTTCGACAAGGTATCGTGGACGTTCCTGGGCGCCACCCTGGCACGACAGAGCTTTGGGGCCATATTTTTAAATTTCCTAGATCACCTACATCTAAATTGTTCCACTACACTTTTACTAAATGGCCAAATATCTCAGGCCATTGACTTATTCAGGGGAGTAAGACAGGGATGTCCCTTGTCACCCATTTTATTTGACCTCTCTATGGACCCACTTCTACATTATATATCCTAAGACCAAACATTTCAAGGTATTGTGAAAGATGGCAGGGAGATAAAATTGACTGCTTACGCGGATGATCTACTACTGATGATAGCGAACCTGAAAAAAACCCTAACACATGTATTGGCAGAAATAAGGACTAAGGGGCTACTCTCCGGCTATGAGATCAATGTGGATAAAACTGAGGGTCTCCTCCTGAAAGAACCGGCCAAACCCTTATGGTCTACGACGCACCAGATACAGTGGTGTGCCTACTCTTTACGATATTTGGGTGTTTTGCTCACTAGAAACCCTACACAAATGCATCGGGCTAATCTTGATAAATACCTTGTGGCCGCGGACCGTACTTTAAAATCCTGGCCTGGATTACCCCTTAACTTTATGGGGAGAGCCAACCTTATTAAGATGATAGAATTCCCCAGGCTGTTTCAGGATGTTGCCAATTATATATAAGCCCAAGGTGAAAAATCATAAATGTTTATGTATGCACCTAATATGGGGTGGAAAAACAGAGCCGGTTCCTGCATATACTTTGCCAACCGAAGGCGAACGGAGGCCTCGGTTTCCCTAATTTTAGACTATAAAACCTGGCGGCACTGGGCAGGTATATGACGGATTGCATTGAGGACACTGAAGTATTTACAAGTAGCTCCTTAGATAGGCTCTTTCTGCCTAACATATCGCTTTTAAATTTCTTGCACATCCCATTTGAGCGGATTCCTGCGGATCTTCGCACTAACGTTTTGTTGATGCCAATCTGGAAAGCTTGGAACAAAATAAGACGCCAAAAACAAATGTCTTCTAATTACTCAATTCACCTCTCTCTGGCCTTCAACCTCGGAATCCAAGATGGAAAGCCAAGTAAAGTGTTCAATAGATTATATCAGGAAGGGCTTTGGTCCATAGACCAATGGATAAACCGTTCAACACATCAACCATACTCGCTTGGCAAGCTGCAGCAGATATACCTCTTGATCCCCTTTTTTTAACTACCTACAGGCAAAAACAGCTACTGAAATGTCTAAAACTACGCCCCCTGAGAGAGGCGGACTGGGATCCAGGGTTTGAACAAATCATCTTTGTACCTGTTACGAGACGCTCACACCTGTCCTCCATCTACAAATACATTCTGGATAATGTAGACTAAGTCTCTTTCCCTTCGCAGCTTGCTAAATGGGAACAAAAAAACCCAGAATTAACTCCAAAACGTATCCTAGACGCAATGCGATGTACTATACTTACCCCCGACGCGCTAGAAGGAAATGGACTTGAAAGTAGCGCATAACGCGTATCTGACACCTGTCAAGGGATTTAAAATGGGAAAATACACCAGTAGTAGTTGTTTTAAATGTGGTTCCGCTGGAGCAGATCTCTACCACTGCCTCTGGAGTTGTCCCGAGCTGCAGAGGTATTGGGAGACTATCATTCGCTGCATACGGAATGCATTGTAGTGAATTTTGAGGGTACTGCCGCATGGGCACTTTTTGGGTGCGGAGAAATAGAGGTTTCTAAATATAGGCGAATGGAGACTCGTCTGCTACATGTATTAGCCGCGGTGGCCAGAAAGACCATACTACAGGTATGGCTTCAGCCGACTAGTCCAACCTTTAAACAATTCTTAGAGAAATGTTTATTTCTACTACGGATGGATTGGATAGAAGCAGCACAGCACAAATAAAAAGGATGGAAAAATTATTTAATCTCTGGGGCGTAATTATAGCATATTTCCCACCTCACGCGAGGCGGACCCTACGCACATGTTTTGGAATGACATCTTGGTATCTGAAACAACAATGTGCAGGGAGAGAGCTGTTGGCCGAAAATGTGCGAGACGAAGATAGGAGAGGGTCGATGATGACCGATTTACTTCTAACTAATTTAGCGTCAATGATAGCGGACGAATAGACGTCTGTATGGTTAGGCTTGTCTAATGTACTCCGAGACTGCCAGCAATTGCCTAGATGAGACACTTATGAGCAGAAGAGAACTAAACGTTTTGGCGGACCCCTAGATAGCAACATATTGTTAAGCCTTCTGGAGGGGATGTAGGGGGGGGGGGGGGGAGTTCCGGACAAGAGCATTGGAAGGGTTGGGGGGAGGGGAGGAACCTGGCTACTGGGTCCTCTACCGCGGTTATGTCTATGGAAAAGACTATATGATGAAGGTTTAGTGTACCTAGATACTTTGCTATTTGTTTTGTTTAAGCTAAGCTTATGTTAGGATAATGGAAAACGGAAAGAAGGAGACTGCAATGGAGATTTGCATTACTAGTTCTTGATCTACTGCATGTAATTGCTCGGAAATGTAACTGTCAATAATCATATGGCATAATACAAGACTGTATTGCTTTGACATCATTTTATGTATATAAATCTGTTGTTATGTATATTTCCAATGTGCAGTTTTGAATACAAATAAGTTAAAAAAAAAAAAAAAACTCAGTTCCTGGTTTCCTTGACCCTTGGCTCTGGTGCTCAACTCCGATCTGGACCTTTTTCTTCTTCAAATCACACAGAACAAACTCATGGGCCCAGGTTCTCGTCAAAACCAAAGATTCCTGACAACTTTCTCCTTTGCATCTCAAAGATCAACTATCTCACTTTAACTCTTCAACAACTCCCACTAATATTACTACCACTCACATGTTTTATTTGCGCTGGAGCACGGCCAGTGCCCCCAATCCCCAGCAACCAGAGCTAAATGACCAAAGCCCAGGTCACCACAGGGGGCATCTCCTGGGAGCTGTCAGGTATATGAAGGCACTAACAATGCTCAGCTCCCCTCTCCCATGTAGTCATCCAGGCTAAGATATAAACATTACATATAACAGATTCCGGTGAAAACACAATGTAACAATAAAAGAATAAAGCAAACACCACAACACTTACACAATGTAACAATCTACACCAACATAAGCTATTATTACCACCTTTCTGTTATATCTTAAAGTGCAAACTATAAGACAAAAAACCTCCTTTAAAACTCTACTTTTAATCTATTCATTAAAATGTCAAAATTTCCATATATTATAACAAAAAGGCATACATACTCAAAACTACAAAACTAAAATCCATCATGTTCTAGTTATTCGTTAATTCAGTTCTATCTACACTACTACCCTACCAGTCCTTGATTAGCAATGCAGTGATGATGACCATGAGGGCAGTTCCAGGTTTTCAAGATAACTTCCAACATCAATGTAATCAGATAATCCTGGACAAATACAAATATACTCTAAAACTGTTATATTATTCAGTCCTAAAACCAACCCCTATAATCTTGCCCTTAACGCGCAAACATTTTATCTATTGAAATAACTCCCCTAAAATGTGTTGACCTTTAAGCATGCTAAGGTTTTCATCGATTTGAACGAAAAGCGTTCTCTTCTACTTTTTCTCAGCAACATATAAATCTATTTGAGTATGTTCACTATTGTTTTAGTGGTGTGGGATGTTTAAAATAGAAATACAAATTTGGGAATAAGTGGGCGAAGTTGGTTATGTCCTCATAATTGGGGGGATGGATTAATAGTTGTTTAGTTTATATCAAAGAGTGGATTAACGGGAGAATATTTCTTTTTTGCTGGGGAGTGTCGGGGTAATTGCTGTATAGAGGTGTGTGGATACAACCTGATTTATCGTTGGTGTGGGCGTGGGGTGTGTTTAATATTGGGAATAGGTATGAGTTGTTAAGTCTATTTGTATGTGTAAGTATAGGGGTGCGATAGTTGTATTAGGGGAGGGAGGTATTGTGGGGGTAAGGGGGCAGGTTGGGGGGGTGGAGGGCGGGTGAGGAGGGGATTTAGGTGGTGGAAGGAATGCGACCTTATGAGTTGGTGTGGAGAGGAGGGTGAGGTTGAGTGATACTAGTGATAAAAAGGAGTGAATCAAATGCCATCGTAACGGCGCGATAGTATTCTACCTGTATTGCAATAGCATGATAGTAATCTGAGAAAGTGCACAAGAAATCATTCTCACACACTTAGAAGCAAGGGATGCAGGACCCTCCAGGCAAAGAACGCAGGCAGAAGAGAACAAGGCGTTTGTCCGCCAGTCCAATGGCCATAAAAAGTTTTATTGTAACATCTCTTCTTAAAATATACAGCAGCATAACAAGAGCACAAGAAAGAATCAGTTGGACACGGAGTGACATCTGCGTTCTCTGGGGGAGGTGTCAACACCCCTCTCTCATCATGGAGCCTATCACACTAGACTGTTATAATGAGTTTATGAGTAGAGACAATCATGACACTATAGAGAGCTCACCTGTAAATGCACACTAACTCTTTCTTGTGCTGGTTCATGCGCTGTATAATTTTAAAGAATTGTTACAATAAACTTCAATTCTTTTTACTGCCATCTGCAATGCTGAGACAAACTATTTCTTCTTTCATGATAGTAATCTATCTGCGCTGTTCCGTAAGTTTAAAAGAAAAGTAGTGGCGCATGCGCAACTGATAGGTTCCACTGGTGAGCGCTTAATATTTACTGGGCTCGGCTGCGAACAATTACAACGGATATGCGCACTAAACTTAATCTGGAACTGCCGAGATGAACCATCGAACGAGAGTATATCCAAGGATGTATAACATCCCGTACATAGAAGTAAGTAGATGGGACGGCGGCGGTATTGAATGAAAGATTGTCAGTTGAATAGTGTAACTTGAATTCAATGGCTATCAAGCTGGACTGACTAAACAACAACTAAATGCACACTTTGTAGTCTTTACATGGGCATGACTGGAGCTGTGCGGACACAAAAACCATGTCTGCTTTAACCCCTAATTGAATTTAACCAACACCATTATTTAAAATGACTTAAATGACCTACTGAAGAAGGAAAGAACACTCCCTCAGAAACCGCGAACAGGGATCAATTTTTGAATAATGTCTGGACTTACTCATTTGTACAAACGGAGCTCAAGGGACTAGTGAGGAGTCCATTTAGGGGTATTTTTGCGGAGTCGTTCTTATCAGAGCGAGTGCTCCGTTAACGGACAGATAGAGGTAGGATAGAATAAAAAGAATACAATTAAGAGTATATTTGATTTTAGTCCAGATTATCTAAATACATTTGATGTTGGAGATATATGAAAACTCCGGACCCATGCCCTCATGCAATCAATCATTTGCATTTCTAATCAGGAGTGCGTGTAAGCGCTACTGACTACGAATAACTAAAATTTGATGAAAAAGTTTAATTGTAGATTTGCAGGTTTGTAATGCGCGCTTTTGTATATAATAAACAGGGAATTTATGAAATTAAATGGATAGAATTAAAAGTGAGTTCTCTTTAACAAGGGGAATGTATACGCTTCCATTACCTTCGGCTGATGATCTACACTGTCTCTTAGCTTCTCAAACCTCTGTGAATGCGGGGCTTTTTCTTCCCCTCCCAGCGGGATGACATATCCCCCTTCCTGCTGGCCTGAGCCCCCCCCCCCCTCCCCTCCCGGGCCACATATCCTGTGTCTCTCCTATGCAGTCTTTTTTTAAAGAGCTGTATACATACCACGGGGCTGCTTTTCATCTAGACTGGCCTGATTTCTCTCACGCTGGAAAATGTATTACAGTTTTTAAAACGGCCCAAAGCCCCGGGGAAAACAGAATTTAGGCAAGGGAAAAAACTGTCTTTTTTTCTCATTGTACAACGCTGCAGTCGTTTCTCTGGGTGGGGAGACAGAAAATGCTACGCCCCCTAACCTGATCAGAACACAGTTCCGTGAATCGCCCCGGGGGCGTACAAAGTAAATGAGCTCTAGCTGTGAATTGAAAAGGAGGAGGGATCGGAGGATAGACCCCCACGGTACAGTGTAAATAAAAACAAAGATAAGGACACTGTAGAAAAAGGGCAGCTTGCTAATGACACCCATTGCAAAGTTGTTTGTTTTCACTGTCCCCTTATTCGAAGACCTTTTAATAAACGATAAACCCCTTAAAGGGGGTTTTTTGTCTTGTTTTTGGGGAATTAAAAACAACCCCCCTTTTATACGTTTTTTTTTTGTGTAGTATTTATTTTAAAATGTGCAACATTTGTGTGAGTAATACATGAAATCTTTTATAAGAAAAAAATAAATGACCTTATTAATGATTTAGTGATGTTGTGTTCATGCAGATTCCACTTCTGCTAGACGGGGTAGGGACTAGTCCCATTACACAGGGCTGTTCTGTGTCCAAAAACATGGCAAAATCAGTGCAGCAGAAATATGAGAGTATGGCCTCTGATTTTTGTTATCAATACACAACAGATTTCTTTTGGAATAATCTATCTTATAAATAAGGTAGAATGCTATTATTTATATTATTGTCACTTTTTAGAGTGTTTATTTACTTCCTTCAACAACACTCTTAACCCCTTAAACCGAACGCCTGAAAAGTAGTTAATGATCAAACATTTTTTTTAATTTTTTTTGCCCCCTTGCATTTAAAACAGTTGTGATTTTTTTTATTTTTTCAATACGCGGGTTTATGGGGCCTCTTTTTATTCGGAAAAGTTTTTACTTCATGGGGGGAACATTTTAAAGTTCACTTATAATAAATTGCAGTTTTTTTTTTTTTATTAAAATTTTTTTTTTAACCCCATTCACATTTCACACTTACAAATTTTTGTTAATTAATTCTACATTTTATTACAGTCGTGTGAAAAACCAAATTGTGTAGGTTTTTTTGTGTGTGTAATTTATGCAAAATTTTTTTTATTAAATATTATTTTATTTTATTCTTAATTTTTTTTATTCTTTTTTTTTTAATTTTAAAACGGGTTTTTTTTTTACTTTTTTTATGATTCTACTGAAGAGAGAACTGTTTAAATTTTTTTTTTTTTTTTAAAAAAACCAAACCGCCGCAATAAAGGGGTTTAAAGCACCGGTTGCTGAGGTTTCCTCACAACCGTGCTCGCGGGAGATCCGGGTCGGGCTGTTATTTCCCCCGTTTTTCTGCAGCGACGCCAAAAGACGTCGCTGCAGACAAACGACCCGCACCGGCTGACGCCAAAAGACGGTGCGTGGTCATTAAGGAGTTAATTGTTAACTTGCATGCATGACAAAATAATAAAGAGGCCATTCAAAAACAATTATGTCAAAGATCCTGCTCATCAGAATCAAATCGATATAAAAAATTAACAACTGATGTTTATGAATTCTTGATAAAAGCTGTGGATCAAGTTTATATTATAACCAGCATTGTCAATAATCATTATCCCTAAAAAGTACATTAAAATTGTTTTAAATGCTGTTCAAAAAATTTTTACATATCTTTTATTTTAGAAACTTCCACCACCCCTTTCACCTAGATTTTTAAGCCTTTCACAGGGCCCTCACACCTCGTGTCTCCTCTGTAATAGCTTTTTATAAAGTAATGTTGGTTTGCTGTGCTTATACCCCCTACATTAAAAGTGCTTTCGGAAATTTTTTGGCGCTTTTTAAATAAAATTTTAAAAAATATTATTATTAAATGCTAAACACATGGGGCAACATGTATAAACAAGGCCGTGTCATTTAAAAAAAAATGTTTGCGCCAAAAAACTGTTGAAGCCGTGTTCTATTGAATGAGCCAAAGATTTGCTATGTTATGCACCAAAAATATGCGCCAAAGATGCTAGCATTTTAATAATTAACCCCCTCCAGATTTTTTGAACCCAATATGACAAGTTCATACATACTGTCCATTCACAATCCCTCTAATTACTTTAATTACTTTATGTGCCAGGGGGCCAGTCAAGTTTGCGGGGATCTGTAAGTTAGATACCCCCATAAGTGATTCCATCTAAAAAAAAAAAAAAAAGACTGCTTTAAAAATTCGTCCCTTTTTTATGGGAAAAGGATAATGTTTCGAAAAATGCAACTCATATATGTCGCTCATGGTTTACTTCCTCACTAAATCTATGTAGAAGGCATTTGTGTTACTTACCCACAATTTCTTTGAATGTGTTATTCTCTGCATCAAGTGTAACAATCCCTCTTTCAATACACATTCTTAACTCAAATAAACTATGCAAGGTAAGTGTTGTTACATGGGGTTTACTCCATCTTTCTCCTCCATCTTCAGTTTTCTCTTCAAATTTAATCCACCTATCAAAACAGCATGAAACACTGTAATCAACATTTGTTTAACCTTTAGTAAAGTGAATACAGTGGAGCCAGACTTCACTGATATTAAGTTATAAACAGTTAATCAAAATACCTGTAGTGGATAACATTGTTATAAATTTATATTGGGGAAATTGCTGAAGATTTCACAGATGCATTCATAGCTTGTTTTCATATTTAAGTACAATCAAGTCATGTTGTACAAAACAAGGAATGCTATGACAAACTTTTTTTTACAAGACATATAACCTACATTTACTTTTTCTGTATAGCAGCTATGTGAGGACATGTTTTTTCTTGGATGAGTTGTGGTTTTTTTTTTATCTATATATATTATATCAAGGTGCATACCTGTAAATTTTATTGGCTACTTCCCCCCCACCACCACCAAAAAAATAAATCAATTGGAAGGAAATAAAAAAAAAACCTGTACATTTTTTTGCTGTTTTTCACACCACACAGAATAATTACTACAGCAATAGCAAATACACATCAGCACAAAACAATGTTGAACATGGAAACAGGCATAAACTGGCTATTTTAGTGAGGGACGAGTGTATGCTTCCACCAAATCAACATATAAAATATAATATAGTGGTCACAATGCCATTTCCACACAAGCCCTTTGTAGAACTGATCAGACACAATCAGAATGAGAATACAGTTACAGCAGTCCCCGGGTTACAAACGGGATAGGGACTGTAGGTTTGTTCTTAAGTTGAAATTGTATGTAAGTCGGAACAGGTAGATTTCTTAAATGTAATTCCAGCAAAAAACATTTTTTAAGTTGTGGATAGGGCAGGGAACAGTTGTTACATTTGTTTTGCTGTCTGTGCCCTTTTTTAGAAGATTTCCCCTAAGGTTCTGTATCTCATGTGCAGCTGTGGCATGCTGCCACTTGGTTATCATGGGGCGTGACTCAGTGTTGAATGTCAGCCACGCCCCATAAGTCTCCGTTTGTAACTAGCGCTCGTAAGTAAGTCGGAACGATTTAAGTAGGGGACTGCCTGTATTGTGTTCAGGGATTCACAGGTCAAGTAATGTCTTTTCTGATTGAAGGTATACATTTTTCTTTTCTAATGCCCCTCAATATTTTCAGAATAAAAGTGCTTTAGTACAATAAATAGAATAGGGATATAACTAGGAAAAGCTGGATCTCACAGAAAACTTTTAGACCCTAAAAAAAATAATTCAAACAACATGAACCAGCTCTAGCAGTTCTTGAACAGGCAGGCAGAAAACACCGCAGGTGCAGACCGGGCTTAGTTAAAAAGCATTATCACTTATATTTTATTGATCCATTTAAAAAATCAAAGGCATACATACCTGCACTTCCCAATCTGGAAATTAGAATAAATCCCTGGTCACTATAACTTAGGTTGGCCAATTGTTTCTAGCATTCAAAGTTATATAGAAAACAGATTTCTGAAGGAACTGTTTCAATCCTATATTAGAAATAATTAATCTTGTTTCCAACTAGAAGGGGGCAGGTTACTAGTGAACAGGTCATTTCTGGCCATGAGTGGGATCAAATCTGACCTAAGTGAGTTTATGATAGAAATGTTGGAGTTTGCAATGATGTAGACTTTTTTGTTTTTTAAAGTAACTTTCTCCCAGCAGCTACAGGCGATCGTTACACCAGCATATTTGTCAATTTATTTCTAGGACTGTGGGAGAGACAGATCTTTCATCTTCAGTTAGCTGAGGGAATTGAGAAAGTCTTGGTTTGAGGATACTTTGTTGATTAAATTTTAGTTCTCTCACACTTAGATACAAATTTATATTACACATATTATTTATAGATTTATTATCCTGTGTGCCCAGATCTCAAAACATAGGCATTACATCAATATTCTGCAGGTTGATACGAGATAGCAAATATGTAGGGTTTGCATTATGTTTTGGTACTGTAAAAAAATTCCAAACATTTTTTTATTTTTGAAATTTGCACCGTAGCACCATTTTCTGCAACCAATAACTTTTTTGCACTTCCACCTATACACCTGAGTGAGGGTTCATTTTTTTGCAGCCTGAACTTTTTATTGTTGTTTTATTGATTTTTATTGATCACTTTAATTCCAATTTTTAGGGGACCTGAAATGACCAAAAAAAACACAATTTTGGCATTTTAATTTTTTTTTATTCTACAGTGTTCAACATAAGGGATAAATTATGTTATATTTTAATACATCAGACTTTTATTGTAAAATGGCAAAAGGGGGGGTGATTTTAACGTTTTACACTTTTAAACTTTTTTTTTTTTAATTTAGCATTGAGTCCCCCTAGGGCGCTTCACCACCATTGCATAGACAATGCATTAGGGTGTACAAAGATGGTGGTTTTACTACTTCAGGGCCCTAAGATATCGTTGGGGGGCCCTGATCGGAGTGAGAAAAGGTGCAGGGCACCGTATCTCATTCATTTAGACTCCGTGGCCCCGATCTTCACAGCGTCTAAAGGGTTAGGGCTTTTTCACACGGAGTTTTGCCTCCGTATTAACATACGCTTTTTAGATGCGTCTCGGGGGCAGTTTATTGTACGACAGTTTAGCACCAAACTTTGGCACATTTCTGGTGCATAGTACAGAGGGCCGTTCCTGGGCTAAATTGCACTCAGGGCAGGGAGAAAAAATTTCTCCCCAGCAACCTCCCCATTAATGTCACGCTCCCATGCGACGCATCAATTGAGCAGTTCATGAGCAGGTTATTTACGCCCTTCCTAATTACACATTTTTATTTTCTTTATTACACGCAGGTTTGAATGCACTAACACTTTTTTTCAATTGGTTAATCTAATATTTTTGCCTCCTTTGGGAGGCAAAAATATATACATATGTATATATATACAGCAGCTGCCAAGGAACTACATGTCCCAGCATGCAGTTTCTTCACCTGTCATATTAAAAAAAGTGTAAAATTAAAAAACTTAATGTACAATTACATAAAAATAACAAATCCTCCAAAGGAGGCAAAAATATTAGATTAACCAATTGAAAAAAGTGGTGGTTTTTTGTTGTGTGTAAATAATATATTAAAACCACACACACATATATATAAATTATATAAATTTTTGTATTATTATATATATATATAGTGTAATATTATATATATACTTATAACTGTGATGTGTATATAATATTGTGTATATTATAGATTAACACGTGTGTGTGTATATATATATATATATATACACACACACACTATATATACACACACACTATATATATAAATATATATATATATATATATATATATATATATAATATATATATATATACATATAATATATATATATATAATATATAAAAAACATGTACACTACCGTTCAATAGTTTGGGTGTCACTTAGAAATTTCCTTATTTTGAAAGAAAAGCACAGTTTTTTCAGTGGAGCTAACATTACATGAATCAGAGATACACTCTATACATTGTTAATGTGGTAAATTACTATTCTAGCTGCAAACGTCTGGTTGTTAATGCAATATCTACATAGTTGTATAGAGGCCCATTTCCAACAACTATCACTCCAGTGTTCTAATGGTACATTGTGTTTTGCTAACTGTGTAAGAAAGTTATTGGATATTTTGAACACCGTTGAAAGCTCTTGTGCAAGTATGTTAGCACAGCTGAAAACAGTTTTGCTAATTAGAGCATTTATAAGGGCTTGTTCACACGGCGTTTTTGTGATCCGTTTCACGGATCTGTTTTACGGATCCGCAAAACGGATCTAACAATTGTCAGTGTGATTAACATTGAGTTGAATGGCAAAAGCGCATCGCTGTTCCCACGGGAGATCAGCGATGCGCTTTTGAGAGCTCTTCTGCACTGCGCTTTTCGGATCCGCTTTAAGAATAGACATGTCAATTCCTATTGCGGTTTACACAAGTGAAAGCCCATAGGAGATAATGGTGTCCGCTTTTGGCACTTGTCCAAAAGCGCTCCACACTCCTGGTACGTAACAGCTGGCTCTTTGCATCCTGAAAGCGGATACGAAAAGCGCAGTGAGCAGGCTGGATCGCGGGACGGGGCGCAGGTGAGTGGCGGCTGGATGACGGACCGGCGCGGCTGCATAAGTGGGGCAGGGGGAGCGGCGGCGTAGATCCAGGACCGGCGGGGCGGTGAGGCGGGGGGACCCCGGGAGGAGGTGAGAGGCGGGCCGGCCGGGCAGGTGAAGGCGGGGGACCGCAGGGCAGTGAAGGCGGACGGCTGGCAGGTAGAGGCCAGGGGCGGGGACGGGGCTGGAGATCGGGGCTGCATGATCGCGTGGGACGAGGCTGAGCTGGGACGCAGGGGCTGCGATCCAGGTGAGCTGGGGACCTGCTGTGTGGAGGACGGGACGAGTGCTGCTGATCGGTGAGCTGGGACTGCAGTGGCGAGGACGGAGATTGGTGCTGCTGGAGTCGGTGGGCTGGGACTGCGTGTGGGAGGACAGGACGAGGTGCTGCTGATCGGTGAGCTGGGACTGCTGTGGCAGGACGGGACGAGGTGCTGCTGATCGGTGAGCTGAGACTGCTGTGGGATGACGGACGAGGTGCTGCTGTGAAGGAGGGGACGAGTGCTGCTGGGAAGGAGGGACGAGGTGCTGCTTGGAGGACGGGACGAGGTGCTGCTGTGGGAGGACGGGACGAGTTCTGCTGTGAGGGAGGGACGAGGTGCTGCTGTGGGAGGACGGGACTGCTGTGGGAGGGCGGGACGAGGTGCTGCTGTGGGAGGACGGGACGAGGTGCTGCTGTGGGAGAGAGAGAGAGAGATATTTCTTGCCTGCCTGATGAAAACGCATCCGGAAAGCGGATGCGTAAAACGCAGGTGAAAAAGCATTGAATCCGGATCCAAATAAAGTAACAACTGCTGCGTTTTGCAGATCCGCTTTCTGGATGCGCTTTTCAACTGCCAAAAACGGATCCGTAAAAAGGATCCAAAACGCCGTGTGAACAAGCCCTAAAACTGACCTTCCTTAGAGCTAGTTGAGAATCTGGAGCATTACATTTGTTGGTTCGATTAAACTTGCAAAATGGCCAGAAAAAGAGAATTTTCATGTGAAACTCGACAATCTATTCTTGTGCTGAGAGATGAAGGCTATTCCATGCGAGAAATTGCAAAGAAACTGAAGATTTCTTACAATGGTGTGTACTACTCCCTTCTGTGGAAAGCACAAACAGGCTCTAAACCCGAGTAGAAAGAGAAGTGGGAGGGCCCCCCTGCACAACTGAGGGCAGCAAGACAAGTACATTAGAGTCCCCTAGTTTGAGAATCGACACCTCACAGGTCCTCAACCCGGCAGCTTCATTATAGTACCCCAAAAAAGCCACTGTCAACATCTACAGTGAAGAGGTGACTCCGGGATGCTAGCCTTCAGGGCAGAGTGGCACAGAGAAAGCCATATCTGAGACTGATTGATAAAAGGAAAAGATTAATATGGGCTAAAGAACAAAGACATTGGACAGAGGAAGATTGGAAAAAAGTTTTCTGGCCAGACGAATCGTCGTTTGAGGTGTTTGGATCACACAGAAGAACACTTGTGAGACGCAAACAACTGAAAAGATGCTGGAAGAGTGCCCCGACCGCCATCTGTCTAGTATGGTAGAGGGAATGTGATGGTCCCGTGTGTTGCTTTGGTGCTGGGAAAGTGGGAGATTTGTACAAGGTAAAATGGATTTTGAGTAAGCAAGGCTATCACTCCATTTTGCAATGCCATGCCCTACCCTGTGGACAGCGCTTGATTGGAGCCAATTTCATGCTGCAACAGGACAATGACCCAAAGCACACCTCCAAACTATGCAAGAACTATTTAGGAAGAAGCAGGCAGCTGGTATTCTATCTGTAATGGAGTGGCCAGTGCAGTCACCAGATCTCAACCGCATTGAGCTGTTGTGGGGGCAGCTTGACCGTATGGTACGCAAAACGTGCCCATCAAGCCAATCCAACTTGTGGGAGGGGCTTCTGGAAGCATGGGGTGAAATTTCTCCAGATTACCTCAGCAAATTAACAGCTAGAATGCCAAAAGGTCTGCAATGCTGTAACTGCTGCAAAGGGAGCATTCTTTGATGAAAGAAAAGTTTGAAGTAGAAAATTATTATTTCAAATAAAAATCATTATTTCTAACCTTGTCAATGTCTGAAATATATTTCTATTCATTTTGCAACTCATTTGATAAATAAAAGTATGAGTTTTTATGAAAAACACAAATAGGCATATACCTGCCTATACCTGCTATGGTGGACATACCTGTCTATACCTGCTATGGGGGACATATACCTGCCTATACCTGCTATGGGGGACATATACCTGCCTATACCTGCTATGGGGGACATATACCTGCTATGGGGGACATATACCTGCCTATACCTGCTATACCTGCTATGGGGGACATATACCTGCCTATAATTACACACCATACACACCATACATGTACTAAATATATTGGTTCCGACTTACATACAAATTCAACTTAAGAACGAACTTACAGTCCCTAACCCGTATGTAACCCGGGGACTGCCTGAGGCAGTCCCCGACTTATGTCGTTCCGACTTACTTCTGCCCCCTAGTTACGAACGGGGACATCGGAACGACATAAGCCTGAGACCTGCCTGTGTCGGGCTGCACGCAACACAACTGATGTAATTCCTTCTTCTGCCGACTGCCTCGGAGCGCAGCTCTCCGTCCCCCTCTCTCCCCCCTCCTCCTACTGCTCGCTCACATAATCCAGCCTCGGAGCGCAGCTCTTCATCCCGTTCTCTCCTCCATCCTGTGCCTGCTCGCTTACACAATGAAGGTCATGGAGGAAGTTTTCTCTGAGCCCAGCGCTGCAGACACATGTTGGGGGAGAGCAGTGTAATCACTGCCTCTCCCTTATCTACAGGTATGGAGAAGCTGCAAGGGCTGTGGTGGAGGAGGAGGGGCACTTAACAGAACAAAGGACACTTAAAAGAACAAATGTGCTTCTCTTCCCCTCCTCTGATTGTCACTCAGCAGGAGGGCACAGGGGCAGCAGCATCAGTTGTTTGTTATGCTGTACAGAGTTGTCAGCCTGCCTGTAGCAATGTCTGGCAGGTAGGCTGACAATTTTGTAATATTACATTTTGTAATACCCCAAGATAGGGTACAGTGTACATAACTACAGATTGTCAGCTCTGTGGGTCAGTGTTATGTATGTGTATTACTTCTGTAATACTGACCCACAGTGCTGCTCAATATTATAGAACTGCAAGCTGATTGTCAGCTCTGTGGGTCAGTATCATAAGTAATACACATATACAATACTGACCCACAGAACTGACAATCAGCTTGCAGTTCTATAATATTGAGCAGCACTGTGGGTCAGTATTACAGAAGTAATACACACATAACATTATATAATAATGACCCACAGAGTTGATCAAAATTATAGAACTACAGACTGTCAGCTCTATGGGTCAGTATAATTTAAGTAATATACATATACAATACTAACCGACAGAGGTGACGGTCTTCAGTTATGTAATATTAATCTGCTTTGTGGGTCAGTATTCTATATTTATAGTGCAGACTGAGTGTCAGTTCTGTGGCTCAGTATTATATTTGTATATTACTTATATAATACTGACCCTACATTTGTGGTGTGACTTGCTGTAATTTGTGGAACTACAAGTACCAGCATACCACACCATATATGTACTAAATATATTGGTTCCGACTTACATAAAAATTCAACTTAAGGAAAACCTACAGTCCCTAACTCATATGTAACCCGGGGACTACCTGTATATATATTTATATCTAGCATCACTATTTGAGACTAGTAACTATATTCTATTTTGTTTTTCCTGTATGGACCTGAGTGAGGGTTAATTTTTTGCAGGCTGAAGTGTAGATTTTATTGGTGCCATTTTGGGATACATGCAGCTTTTTTTATTTATTTATTTTTTTGGGGGGGAGGGGAGGCAGAGAGACCAGAGAACAGAATTAATTTAAACCCTTACCAACATGTGACAGGGATAGGTGCACCTTTACTCCCTCCCACTGCTCCCATCTCCCCATGACAAGATCACAGGGTGGCAATGGTACTATAAGAGCTGCAAGCCTAATGAAGGCCTCCATAGCTGCCATGTAAGTGATTCTATTAATTAGGACCACCATCTTGGTTTTTTACATCATATAAATATGTGACGGCTGGGTAGTGGATCCGCCTGACCACCGCAAGCGATGATAGCTAAGCCACGCCAGGGAACGGAATCTAAGTAGCCCCCGGTTTTCACCAGAGCCCGCCGCAAAGCGGGATGGACTTGCTGCGGCGTGAGGCTACCAGGTCGTCCCCCCTGACGTGACTTGCTTGCGATGGCGGCCGAGGTGCAGCGAGGTACAGAAACGTAGTCCAAGAATCGTAGTCGTGGGCAGGCCGAAGGTCAGGGCAGGCGGCAATGGTTCGTGGTCGTGGACAGGCAGGTAGGTCAGGGCAGGCGGCAGAGGTTCGGAGTCGGGAAACGTAGCAAGGGGTCTGGTACACGGTAAGGCGAGAATATACTTTAGGAACGCTTTCTCTAAGGCTCGGGGCAACATAGATCCAGCAGGGAAGTGACGTGGGTGCAAAACTTATATAGGGACAGCGCCCGGCAATTACCCAATTACCGGCGCACTGTCCCTTTAAATTTACATGGACGAGCGCGCGCGCGCTAGGGGGCGCGCATGCGCATTCCGGCCGGCAGGGGACGAGGACCGGACGGGAGCGAGGCTAGGTGAGTGGATGGGACGGGTGGCGCCACGGCCGGCAGTGCGGCCCGCGGCGTCCCCCGTCCCCGCCGGGGACCCGTTATGGGGAACGCGGGTGCGACCGCGGTCCGTGGCCCGGACCGCGGCGCAACCCGTTACAAAATAATGTAGAAGGGTGTACTGATGACTGCGCCCCTAATGGTCAAGTATGTTAGGGAAGGCCTCCATAGCCACCCTGTAAGCGCTTTTATTACTTAGAACCGCCATCTTGGTTAATTACATTATATAAATAATGCAAAAGGTTGTACTGATGATTGTGCCCCCAAGTGGTCAAGCACCCTAGAGAGACTGCTTGTATATGTAAAGAAGAAAGTTTAAGAAGTATAAAAAAAATTTAAAAAAACTAAAAGTTCAATCACCCACCTTTCCTCATTTTACAAATAAAAAAATAAAAAAGTTAAATATAACTGGTTCCACCACATCTGTAAAAGTCATCCTTTTAAAGCTTCACTTAGGGGAGCTTCTGGACGTGATCTCCTCCCCTTCTAGGTAATGTAACCCTTTCCAGACCAATGGCTGTTAAAGAGCTATCATGATGCTGGATACAATGAGCTGACACAGAAGATATACGGTGAAAGTCAATTGATCTGACCTGCAGGGCCTACATATCCTAACTTTCAAAGGACACGATGTACTTCCCACATATTGTTTCTTACACAATTCACAAGAAATCAAATATACTACAAAAGATTGATACAAGTTTTTATATTGTAGCTCTTGTTAGTTACATAAGAAACAAACTGAGTAGTTACTTTCAAAAAGGTACAACAGACACATCGTGTATGTGAACTCCAAAAAAAACCCAGGAAAATTAACTGGGTTTTGGTTTTAGTATTCTTGGAGAAAGAGGGAAAAAGAATTTTCCCCCCAAGGGGAAATTTTTACGTGAAACACATTTATAGCCATTTTGTAAAAGTTGGTAGTAACCCAAATCATTATAAATCATGTCTAGATATGATCTGAGAAACTTGCTTAAATTCTTGAGAAAATGCAGTAGAAAAAAACAATCGGAGACTGGTGAGAAACCGACACTGATTGCTTAAGGTAGTGAAAGACTATCACTGTGGCACTTTTCTTGCGCTTTCAGCTCCGAGTGGATAATCCCGCTGTTTTCATATAAGATTTAAAACATCCGCATTAGCCCTATATATAGATTGTTCAGAATTATTTCTTTTTAGTCTAAAATGCTCTCCCACTGAAATTGCCTTTATCGTATGGATGGGATGACATGAGCGGGCATGTACCGTAGTATAGAGTTACCAGCCATATCTTTGCGGAAGGCCTCGCTACAGATAGTCGCAGATGCCACATCACCAATGAGATATAAATCCAAAAATGAAATTTTTATGGAATAATTAGAAAAAGTGAATCTTAGTGAAAAAAAATTAGAATTTAAATAATCAATAAAGAGTGGTATGACCGTCTCACTACCCCTCCAGATAATAAGTTCATCTATGAAATGACCATACCACTCCAATTGAGGAAAAAAAAGGATTATTTTCATTAAAAATATATTGGCTCTCCCACCATGCCATGTAAATAATAGCAAAAGAAGGTGAAAATTTGGCCCCATGGCCGCTCCCGTGATCTTTAAAAAAAAAAAAAACTTGAATCAGATGTTTTAAATCTCAAGTAGATGAAAAAATGTATAGCTCTTAGAAGGCGAGGAGGAAAAGCATATGCCCCCAAAAATTATGACCAGCTGTCAGGAAGGGGGTTAAAGATGTTACCCATGCAGGATAAAAAATTTGCAATTTTAATAAATCAGACATTTATGGAAGCAACAATATATATTATGTTTGCCTATTCTTATTGTTTTGTATTGTAAAAATAGAAAAAGGTTGGTGATTTGAACTTTGTTTCATAGTTTAATATTTTGTAAGGCCGAAAAAAGACAAGACGTCCATCCAGTTCAGCCTGCTATGTTAAAGGGGTTGTCTCACTACAGGGATTGCCTTTTATGTTAAAGATCTTGCAAAAATAAGTCACTTTGCAATATATTCCATTAACAGTGTCCTACTTATTCCGAGATATCCTTCTTTTATGGGCTGATAAGCGCTTATGTCGCTATTGCTACAGACTGTTTATCTCTCCCTGATTTGCGGTGGACTACCAGCACTGGTTTATAGCGACTGACCTGCTTCTACTGCAACTTAGTAGAAGCAGTAAACACGCCACCTGATTCAAAGTGAAACAAGAAAAACAGGACTGAGGTGGAGATGAAAATCAATGTAGTTGAGAACCACACCTTTATGGTGTTGATCCAGAGAAGGCATAAACCCCATTGAGGTTAAGCCAATTGTCCTCATTTTAGGGAAAATATTCCTTCCCGACTCCATCTGCAATCAGTAAAATCACTGGATCAATGTCCTCTCCTGAATCCTAGACACTATAACTTGTTATATTATTACGCTCCAGAAATGCATCTAACCCATTTTGAAACTCTGTTAGATGAATTCCATGAAATTTCCTCTGGCAGTGAGTGCACAGTTTCTCTGCTCTTTCAGTAAAGAATCCTTCTATGTTTATTTGTAGAAACTTCATTCCTCAAGCGTAGAGGATGCCCCCTTGGGTGTTCTAGAACAGCCCTGGGTATAAATTAATCTAATCCTGGGAGAGATCTCTTATTGACTTTGATGTATTTTTACATATTTATTATGTCCCCCGAAGCCCTCTTCGTTTCTCTAAACTAAATAACCCTAATCTTTGACTAATCTTTTGGATACTGTACGTCCACCCAGTCCTTTTATTATTTTTGTTGGCCCGCTTTTGTACTGTTCAAGCTTACAATGTCTTTCCTGTGCACGGGTGCCCAAAACTTTACACAATATTCAATGTGTGGTCTACCAGTGCTTGTAAATGGGAGATAACGTTCTCTCATGGCCTCTATGCCCCTTTTAATGCACCATGATCCTATTTGCCTTGCATGGGCTGCTCTGTCACTGGCTGCCATATCAGTAAGTTACTGATCCACTAGGATTCCAAGTCCTTCTCCGTGTCACTTTTTACCCTGTGTTTTTCCATTTACATGTTGTTATGTAATGGATTTTTCCTCCCCATGTGCGTAACTTGCATTTTATCTGTATTAAACTCATCTGAACATTTCCCTGCCCCAGGCTCAACTTATCCGATCCCTTTGAAATAACACACATTATCCTCTATGTTGTTGATTTTTTACAGAGATTAGTATCGTCTGCCAAAGATCGATATTCTACTGTGTATTACCTGGGTCAGGGATCATTAATGAATCAATGTTTAACGGTGGAGGATAGGGCCACAATACGACCCTGTGTGGTACCCACTCAGTATACAGCGATCCAGTTGGAGTATTGTACCGTTAATTACTACCTTTTGTTTTCTAGCTGTGTGCCTGTTGCCTACCATTTTGTACTCATTTTCCACAAGTCCAAGTTATTCTCATTTTATTTACCAACCTTTTATGTGGCACCGTATCAATTGCTTTAAGAATCTAGATTTATCGGTCATTCTGTGGCCTCCACCATGATACCAGTCTTGCACTGACTTCCTCATAGAGTGTTGAGATTAGTCTGGACAGAGGACGATCCTTCATGAACCATGCCTGGCAACAGCGGCGTTTATACATTTATTTTCAGTTGAGATACTCCAGGTTAGGCATCTCTGAGAAAACTTCTAAACTTTTTACCTACAACAGAGGGGTTTAAACTTTTCACCGGGCCATAGTTGCCTGGATCACTTTTTGACCCTTTTTGATTTGGGCAACACATTTGCTTATGCGCATTCCCTTTGGGACAGTCCCGTTATTAGGTAGTCCCATAAATATTAAGAATAGGGGCCTTTCAGAGTCATCACTTAACTCCCTTTGGACACATGGGTGTATGCCATCTGGAGCCCTGGGGACTTTGTCTATTTTAATATTCCTAAGACAGGAGCTGCGTTCTTCCTGGGTTAGGCAAGAAACTTTTAAGTGGAAGTTTACCTTTCATACCTCTGTTAAACAGGAAGATCATCCTCCTCGGTTAAATACAGTGGAGAAAAAAGTGTTTAATAGGTTGCACTTTTTTCTCATCGTACTCTACTGTCTCTCTGCTCCATATTTTTAAAAGTGCCAACATTTTCTGTTTTATTCTTTTTACTATTTATATAGTTAAAAAATATTTTGCGGGTTTAGTTTATTTCTATTGCAATTATGTCTTTCCGTCTCAGCTTTGCTTCCTTTATCTTTATTTTACACCT
Organism: Phyllomedusa bahiana; assembly: GCA_025379985.1. NCBI lineage: Eukaryota > Metazoa > Chordata > Amphibia > Anura > Hylidae > Phyllomedusa > Phyllomedusa bahiana. Next base: position 28,357 of record JAODAL010021394.1, on the reverse strand, counting down.
TTTTATTTTTTTCCCTATAGCTTCTTAATGCCTCTTCACATGCCTCCTGTTTTTACGTAGGTTGTAATCGCTTTCTTTTTGTTTTATTGCCTCCTTTACTTCTCTGTTGAGCCCACATTGGGTTTTTCCTGTTTCTAATTTTTTTTTTACCTTTTGGTATGTTCCTCTCCAGTGGTAGCTTAGATGTTTTTAAAAATATCCCATTTATTATTTGTTCTTCTTATTTATTTATCCTTTGTCAGGTCAATTTACGGTTTAGGGCCTCCTATAGCAGAAATAAAATTTGCCTTCCTAAAATTCAGATGTTTTTGTGGATCCTTGACAAGAAAAACTCTTTTGATGGATTATATAAACGGTAATCTTATTATATTATGGTCTCTATTCCCTAGGTGCCCCTCAACCTGTACCTTTGTTACTCTGTCTAGGTCTATTTGTCTATATTAAGTCCTTGAAGGGCCTGCTTCCTCTTGTCGGTTCTTGCACCATTGGCCAAAAGGTAGATTATCATTAGTTATTGACAAAAACATGTTTCCTTGTGAGAGCACATTCAGTTTAAGATTCCCGTTGATGTGCTGAGATAGTTAAAGTCGCAATAATAATAACCTCATTTTCTGATTAGCAGCTCTGATTCTATTTGCTATGAGGAGTACTTTTCCATGAGGTTGCTGTTATATTTGGGGGCTATAGCAGACTCCTATTAGAATTTTATTACTCTTATTACCCCCATGTATATTTACCCAAAGGATTCCACCTGTTCTTTTACGCGGTACCTATATCTTCCCGCCAGTGTTGGCTTCAGACAGGATTTTTTTTTACATAGAGACAGGATACCTCCCCCCTTCCGGTCTTTTACGATCCTTTTAAATAGACTGTAAACCCTGCAAGTTAACCGCACATTGTGTGTATGCTCTCGTCCAGCCTTGTCATCAGTTATTCCACTCTGTATTATTTTTTCTTCAGCTTTATTAATTCAAGTTCATTTATTTGTTGGTAAGACTCGCCCTGTTGATTTGGTCAGTATGCTATTTAGAGATTTTCTGTTTTTATTCCTTTCTCCCTGATCTTTTTTTCATTGCTTACACCCCCTCCCTCCCACTACACCCATGTTTTTTCCTACATTCCCAGTCTCTTTTCACTATCTTGCATGATTTATGTGTAGTTACCCTCCCCCCAGTCCCCTAGTTTAAATATTCTCCAACTTCCTGGCCAATTTTGTTCCCCATTTCAGATGCACCCTCCCCAATTTTGGTGTACTGCCCATCCCTAGCATAGTGTCTGAGCCAAGATGAAGTCAGCCCCAGTTCTACCTTAAAACCAATATCCCTCTTTACCTAAACCAATGTTTGAGCCACTTATTCACATCTCTATCTCTCGCTGCCTCTCTGGGTGGCCCGTGGAAGTTGGAACAGGTAATATTTCTGAAAATATTACCTTGGATGGTCATTGCCTGTGCTTGTGGCCTTAATCCTGAATTATTTTTTAAGGACGCTCCACTACCTTAACTTTGGAATTGGTGCCAATGTGCACCATGACAGCTGGATTTCACCAGCCCCACCAGCTGCAATCTGTCAACTCCGATCCGAGTAGTTTGTCGAACGCGGGCCCCAGTGTAAAAACATACTGTTCGACGAACCAGTCTTGTGGCAGATGGTCTCTGTTCCCCTTAAATTGGAAAGTCCCTAACTACTAGCCACCTGTGTTGCCTGTCCGGCAATACTATTCCCCATCTTTGGAGCAGGACAGGGGTTGTGTCTTTGCTGCAGTATTGATATTATTTTCTGAGCTGATTATCCCCTTCATCTGCCAATCTTGCATCCAAATTTGTGGGGTTGTTCCAGTCAGGACTGAGCCTTCCTGTACACTCTTCCCTTTACCATCTTTCTAACTGTTACCCAGTTAGCTGCCTCATGTTCTGCACCTCCATGCTACCACCCTCCCCAGATAATCACATGTGAGGTGTGTCTCAGTGGGCATCAAACTCGCTTCCAAGTTGGCAATGGGTTCTCCAGTGTTGACTCTTGATACATTTAGATATCCAGTTTACGGCATCTAATTCGTGCAGTATGCACAATCTTGCACAGCAGTATGCCCCCTCGAACTGTTGGTCAAGGATGGCTAAATTGCACAGGTTGTGCACTGGACGGCACTGTTCAACATGGAACTCATGGGGATGTTACAAGAAGAATATTCATATACAATTATAATAAGTAATACAATTTCTGCCCCCTCTACAACTCTCCAAATCTAAAGTATCTCTATCTCAAGTCTCCACACTTAAAAGAAAACACATTTTAGGTTACCACACTCGCAGACTCGTTACACGCTCAAAATACTCAGCTTTAAACCTTTCCCACACTGCTGTTTGGCTGTGCTGCAAACTCTCTTTCAGAAGCAAAAGTGAAGTGTTTTACATATTTTTTTATATCTTTTTATTATTATTTTTTTGTTTTTTTTGTTTTACTTGTAGTTTCACATGCCCCCGCCCCCCTCTCCTAGGTACTTGATCACTAGGGATCGCAATTACTTGTACACTAATTTGCAATGCTAATATATTGCAGTCAAGAATACAAACATGGATCTCCTGTTACACTCTGCCTCAGGTAGGTTGTAATACAATTAGTAAGGTAGTAGTCCTAGGAGCTTTTATTGGGCCCCATGCTGTCATGATAACTGTTTTGCACCCTGTGATCATGTGGTGGGGAGCAAATTTATGCCTGTGCCCAACTGTGATTGGATGTTTTTGTGCTTCACTTTAATTTTTCTTGTTCAGTTATTGGTGCATTTTACATACTTGAGGGAGATGTGAATGGTGTAACAATGAAAAATAAAATTTTGTCATAGCATGCATTGTGCGCCACTATCTTTCTGTGATATTGGGGGGAAGGAGTTACATTGTGGGCTGGCAGGGCTTGAGCGCCAGGGCTGCTTTTTGATCCCAGTCTGGTCCTGTCTAGGTGTCTATGGTAGAAGGCTCCAGTAGATGTACAGCGGTAAGAATAACCCTCCTCCATTATGTTCGGCAAGTTTTTTAGAGGAGCATTTTATAGACATGCTTAATTAAAGGGGTTGTCTCACCATGCTGTTTCACAGAGCCACAAGCAGCTTCAACTTTACACACACTCTTTTCTCAAACTGCAGCCCATCCTGCGGTAATGTCATCCCCTGCTCTTATTTAATACGAAGAGAGAGAGAAGAGGAGAGCAGGACAGTAACCAGAGAAACCTGTCTACACTCAGAGCAGATAGAATCTCTCATCTATAACATCCAAGATAGAGGAGCAGCCGACCGGCACTAGGGGGTTAAACTTCACTTACTCACTGCGTCTCACGGTTATTAAACTGAGTGTTCTAATGGACACCTAAGATCTCTTTTAAATAGGTGGTGCTCTGCCCAAGAAGCAAGGTACGCAAAGTCCAAACATCAATATAGAAGTAGAGGCGGTACTCACCGGTTCCAGTAAAAAGTCTTTATTCAAACCAGCGGCATAAAAGAATCTTCGGGACAGGACAGATAGCTGCTACACGCCAACGAACGTTTTGCGCTTATCGGCGCTTTCTCAAGTGCAGCACCGTTCTTCATTCATTTAGACGCCACAGCCATCTTTGCCGCGGCATCTAAAGGGTTAAACAGCCCGGGCAGGCGGCCCCGCCCGCATGTGCTGTAACTGACAGGTGTTAGCTGTGATTAGCTGCTAACACCAGGCGGCTGTCTGGCGGGATTGCTCTGCGATCCCCCTGAATAGCCCCTTAGCGACCCTGGGACATACTCATGTACAGGGTCCTAAAGGGGTTAAATATATTGAGCTGGGACTGTTTAATTAACCATTACATTGATTGAGTATTATCAGTGAATTTAACAGCACTGTGTAAGAGATCTCCATTCACGGCTGTTGAGAATGATTATGTAAATTAGGGCAGAGGTTCCCAAAGCTAGTCCTCAAGGCACACCAACAGGTCATGTTTTCTGGGCTCTCTTTGATTGCACGAGTGAAAGTCATTATTGTAGTGCATTCTATTTTGCACAGGTGATATCATTATTGTCAGTGCATTCTGTGGGAGATCCTGAAAACATGACCTGTTGGTGTGCCTTGAGGACTGGAGTTGGGGAACACTGAATTAGGGTATGTTCACACGGCGTAAATTCGGCGCACATTTCACCGCGTATTTGCACTTAATACGCGGCGAGATGCGCACCGCAATTATGGTAATCCATAGCTCTCATAGAGAACTATGGATTACGCCTCGTCCCCCTGCGCGTACAATCCGATCGCATTGTTCGCACGGGGAGATAAGTGACATGTCAATTATTCGCGCCGATTACGCGTCGGGAGTAATGCATGTCAATGGGGCCACCTGCCCCGTGTTTTGGGAGTATGCGCTGATTAGCGCGACTCCCAAAACACCCGGAGAATTGCGGTGCGTACTGTACATGCTGCAATTACGCCGTGTGAACATAAGCTTAGTGGCAAGTGACCACTGCAGCCACTCAGCATCTGAAATTATGATGCCCCCGTTCAGAGGTGACGTAATGTCAGCCTAAGGCTGTGGTGACATTGGAACCAGGGTCAAGGCAAGGAGACTATACATTTTTTATTTTAGTGGGGGCCCAGGAGCTGACTCCTTCATTTTCTTATGTGGTAGACAATCCTTTGAAGATTGAGGATACAGTGGGTGACAATTTAAATCAAGGCAGCAAGGCTTAGAACATCATAGCAGCCTATCTGCAGAATGGGTAAGCAAATTACAGACTACATATTCTAAACTTCCAAAATTTAAAAGCATTCAAACAAATCCCAATTGTTAACACAGAATATGTTGTATTTAAACACAGCAGCATAAGACCTGCTAGATTGCATTTTGTGATGTAAAAGTTTGTTGTGCAAACTATTCTGAACCTATAGCCTGACAGACTGCTATTGTGAAAACATTATGTCCCGTGGCATGATAAAAACATTGTCAGGGTTTAACCCCTTAAGGACCCGGCGTTTTTTTTTGGGTGACACGTTCGTTTTTCCCTCCTCGCCTTCTGAAAGCCATAACTTTTTTATTTTTCCACCTACATAGACACATGAGGGCTTTTATTTTGTGGGACAAGATATACTTTCTAATGGTATTATTCACTATACTATAGAATATACTGGGAAACCGCAAAAAAATTGTGGGACAAATTGTGAAAAAAAATATATTTTCGCCATGTTTGCGGGAGTTTTGCTTTTACGGCGTTCAATCTTCGGTAAATATAATGTATTTACATCCGGCATTTACATACGCATCCGGCAATACCAAACATGTAGGGTTTCCATTCTGTTTTGGTACCGTAAAAAAATTCCAAACATTTTCTATTTTTGAAATTTGCGCCGTGGCACCATTTTGTGCGACCAATAACTTTTTTGTACTAACACCTACGGACCTCAGTGAGGGGGATTTTTTTGCGGGCTGAAGTGTACTTTTTATTGCTAGCAGTTTGGAATGCATGCGACTTTTTTGATCATTTTTATTAAAAAATTTTTGAGTGACGTAAAAATGACCAAAAATCGCAATTTTGGCGTTTGGAATTTTTTTTTTCTACGGTGTTCAGCATAAAGGGTAAATGATGTTATATTTTTATAGATCTGACTTTTTCGGACGGGCGATATCAAATATGTGTAACTTTTTTATTATTTTAATGATTTTATTTTTAAAATGGGGAAAGGGGGGTGATTTGAACTTTTAATACTTTTTTTTTTTTTGTACTTTAAAACTTTATTTATTTATTTTTTTACTGTAACATTTAGTCCCCCTGTGGTGCTTGACCACTAGGGGGGCGCGATTGTTAATACAACCTAATGCATTGCATAGGCAATGCATTAGGGTGTACAAAGATTGCGGGTTCCCCACTTCCTGTCTGCGGACGGAAGTGGGGCAAACCGGCCAGTGTAAGTGACGGTAGCCTTTACAGGGCTCCCCACCACCGTGTCCGGTCGTTGGATCGGCGCAGCATAGCTGCGCTGATGCCAATAACCGCAACGATCGGTTTCCCGGCACCGATCGGCGTACATTCAGACGCCACGGCCATCTTTGCCGCGGTGTCTGATGGGTTAAACAGTGCCAGCGGGCGGAGCCACCCACCGGCGCTGTTACTGCTGGGTGTTAGCGGCGATTAGCGATCCCCCTGCAAAGCTCCTTAGCGGCCCTGGGACGTACTCATACGCCCAGGGTCGTTAAGGGGTTAAGCAGAGTGGTCTCTGAAGCATGCAGGGTTTTGCTTACTGTTGCTGACACATTATGGTTGGCTATGTTTTATGTACTTTGTACATTTCTAGTAGAAACAAAGCAGAAATCGGTATTACTTAGGCTTTGTCTACACAGCACAGTTTTTTCCATTGGATTTACGGCGACTTTAGAATCTATTTAGAATCCACTGAAAATTCAACTGTACCCAGCTCTACACAGCAAAGATTTTTTCTGGTCATTTTAAAATCCAAAGGATTCCAGCAGATTTTCAAGCCTGTTTGATCTCCAGCAGAGGTACAGGGCCAACGGCAAATCCAAAAACCTACCACGGTTTTTGATGCAAATCTGCACCAAAAATTGCGGTCCAGCGATGCTAAAATGCCATGAGATTTTGGACGGCATTTTAACATTGCTGAATATACATAGCCTTAGAGACCAAATTGTGATGATAGAATCATAACCAAAACAATGCATAAAATTTAAAGCGGTATTTCCATTTCCATCCAATGGATAGCCTATAAATGTCTGCTCGATGCAGGTTCCGACTCTGGGAACTTTATCTTCCACAAGAAAGGGGAGGTCCTTTTATATCAAATTCTTGCCATGGCAATGGATAGATGGTTAAGTATGCACCACTGTCGCTGTTTACTTCTTCAGGCTTTCTCAATACAGCCCAATAAATGTGTTGCGCCCTACCAGTAACTCCCACTGAAGTGAGAAGAGTGCCCCATCAATGAATCGGTCATTAATCAGTATGAGGGTTAATGGGACCCCCATTCTTGAGATGGATACGGATTCCAGGGGTTAAACCTGCATCTGTTAGACATTTTTGGCATATCCCATGGATATTCCTTAAATGGCAAAGATAGGAAAGAATAAAGTGGCGTAAGACATCAGGTTGTGAAGCTCATAGAGAATTAACTAGTCCGGACATTTTACATTATTTTAAGTCATGACATTTGTAAGGTACAATAGGAGTTTCTTCAGATGCAACAAGTTAAAATACAGTGAAAATTATTGGATTTCTCTCAGCATACCACGGAATTTAGAATTCACAGCATTACCTTTTTTTTTCAACACAAATCAGCAAAAGTGACAATGTAGTCTTATTCGGACTATGTTTTTCTGTTCCTCAGTGCTTTATGTTTTATGTTCCGGACACATTATGAGCCAGGGTTTTGTATCCTAGACATGTAGCATAGACTGTCGGGAAATACAGCAACTGTAGTCCAAAAGAGCCTATATTTGCATTATTCTTCTCTATGAGCCAACCCTGGCTCTGCCATGGTATCTATCATGGTATTCTTTTTTTTTTTTTTGTGTGGTATCCCGATGGATACCTGTAACCAAGGACAAAACACTATGTGACTGCCCCATAACTGTAACTATTTTTTGTCCCCTTATGGCTGCTCTTATCTAATCTAATATTTATCATAAAAATGATAAATGCTTTGTGGCCCTTTATAAATTCTACATATCAGTTAAAAGCAGAAGACACTCTATAAAAAATAGGTATTAAAGTATGAGAATTATTTTGTGCATAGTTTTTTCATATTCTTTTTACTGCCCATTTAGGTCATACTAGAGAGGTTGTCTGGTAAACAAAGAAAGAATCAAATTTCTCAATGGCTTGTCTGAGTCTTCATTTCAGTGATGTTTTTGCTAATTTGTGCTTTTCCACTGCTGTATTAAGCCTTACCTTTCTAGTGCACTTCCTGTCTGAAGTTTCCCTTTGTACTGTAAAACTACAAGCCCCAGGATCCTTTGAGGTACGACCATACAGCACTGACACAATGCCCGTCAGATTCTGATTAAAGATTCCGTCCGGTATATCGTCTTTTGAATGGTTTAAGGAGTGGTTCTGTCCGCGGTTTGCAGATTCAGCTGCCCCCTTAATCATTGAATGGTACATTTTAAACCTGAAAACCAGGTGGAAGAATGTGCATGTTTCAAGCTTTATTGATGGTTTAGGGATTTGAAATCTGACCATCAGAAAATCCGAGCTGTGTAGATCAAAGCTTGAATTTTCTATTGAACTTTATGGGGATGGTTGACAGTTGGTTTTCAAATCTGAAAACCGTCTGAAAAACCACCTGAAAGCCTTTGCCGTGTGGACTTACCCTTTCTCTGCTTCATCTATCTTTCTCCCTCTCAACCTCAGTCTCAGTGAATAGCCAGTTTTCTACCTTATTTAAAAATGAGGTAGAAAAAAAAAGCAAGACCAAAGAGGTGTGGCTTCAAAGGCTGTCCTGAAAAAAAGCCTAGGGTCAACACAGATTTGTTTTCTTTGTGTTGAGAAACATAGAACTTCTGAGCTTCTGTTTATTAAACAGCTGACATAGAACTGCCATAAAATGTAATTAAAGTACATTACAAAAGCAGCAACCTTTGGGAGAGGCATTCTTTACAAAACATTTCTTCACTAGACGATCCCTTTAAACATTTTTGGCGGGACAACAAAACAAATTAAAAAATGCAATGTGAAAAACATGCCCACTGCTTTGCTTTTTGCCGTTTGTGTTCCATTTTCTGGGGATACTGCTGTTTTTACCAAAAACATGCTGTAGGTATTGCGTTGTAGCTGGCATTTTCTTTTTTTTTTTTACCATCGGCTTCCCTTTGGAATTTAAAAAAGATAAAAAAATAAAAGTACCAAATAACACTGAATTCAAAATGAATCAAAAACCTTTATAAGAAAAACTTGAAAGGCATTGTGTTATTTTACAGGTGTTTTAAGAAGCTGGAAGAACATGTGTGCAAGATACTAGTGCATCTAAAAAATTTAGGATATCATTGAAAATTAAAGACGTTCTCCAGGACTATCTTTTTATTTGTTATAGGACTCACAGATGTATTATAGTAAACCTTGTAATTCATACTGTAATGAGTCTATACAATATATGGGTTTCTCTATTTGACTTAAATTATTGATATCAATTATCTTTTCAGTGATATTCTAATCTTTTGAGATGCATTAGTATGTTCAATATAACAGTAGAATTTTTCAGCATGATGTTTTTTAACAAACCTCTTTTCGGGGCCAACTCAGATGCTTCTGAAGCAAATCTGCCACATGTAACTACACCTTTATATTAAATAAAAATAGTAGCTGTAATAGTAAAAGTATTAATTATTAACTACATGGATAGTGCTAACATTAACAATGAAAATAATACCTTGCTGTTTCTTTCCATAATAGATCTTCATGTTCTGTGACAAGTTCATTAAGTTGTGTAAAAAGGACATTGCTGCATTCATCATCCTCTTCTTGATCACCTACATGAAATCTAACCTCAGCCTCTCCTGCTGTTGGGTCTGTCCTAGTATGAAATATACTGCGACTTGGTTCTTGAGACAGAATGATAGAACTCCGACTTCTTAGGCCATCAGTGTGTCCATAATTCCCATTCTGGAGAGGCTGCGACTCAATGTTTTGAAAATTAGGATATCTATCATTTTCTTCCAGTTTCATTTTAGAAATCACTAACAGATAAGCTGAAAAGAAAGATATCCAAGTATTGAAGTGAAAAAATAAAGTATTCACTTTATATACTGAAGCATGACAGCCTGATGTTTACACTAAACATACACAGCCCTGAAATGCAACCATTGCTTGACATTGCCTGTCTTAGCAACCCAGGACAAGCTGCTAAAAAGAATAACAAAACTATAGTTAACATTTGTTGAAAACCAATACTTGCACAAAGAGTTTCTTCATAATATAAAAGCAATGTGTACACAAATAACATGTAAAGCATATTCTTCTCTGATGCAGTAGTTTCTAGAAAGTGATCTATAATACTGTGGTTTATAAAAATTATTTCCCAGTAACAGATGGAAATACCTAGTCCCACATGGGGGGGGGCGGGGAGCAAAAAACTATACCACATAAAACAACACCATCATTACAGATTGCCTGATAGGAGCTTTAAGACAATAATAGTAAATACACATGGAACAGATTTACTGTGGCACATCTGTAAGTAAATCTGCTCATAAAATATGCAACATATTTTGTGGATTTTGTTGTGGCATTTTTCCCATTAAATTCAATGGAGCAAAATCAGCATTAAATCTGCAACAAAATTTTTAAAATCTGCACAGCAAACAATTTCAATTTGAATTTTTTGTTATTGCCACATGGGCATGGGATTTGTAAACTCCCAAGCGTGTGGCTATTGCTGTAATCCACTGTAAATTTCCTGTACACTCCATGTGGAAAAGCTGCAGCCAATCCTTCCTGTATATATTTAGCCTTAGGCTATGCTCACATGGCTGATTTCAGAACTGATTCACGTCGGATTTCCGACGTAAATACGTTCCGAAATCAGTTGCAAATCAGTTGCAAATAAGCGCCACTAAGTGTGGCACGTATTTGGAACTGATTTCCCGACGGATTCACCATCCCCATTCATTATAGGTGGTGAATCCGTCCGGAAATAATTGACATGCACATTGTTTTTGCGGCCGGATTTGCGGCCGCAATCCGGAACGGAAATAAGTGTCATCTGAACAACGACACGTATTTCCCATTAAAATCAATGTAAAACGGCCAGTTACTTGTTTGTAACTGATTTCGCAACGGATTTGCGGCCGTAAATACAGCTGCAAATCTGTTGCGAATTAAGCCGTGTGAACATGGCTTTTAAGGAAAAGGAAGGATAATGGTGTTTACTGAACAGTGGTTAAACTATAGGGGCTGCTGTTGTAACTGGGTCCGACAGCTTAAGTGGGCCCAGAACATTTTCTGTAGCTTTATAATGGCTTGGTTTTTGCAGGAAAAGTTAGAATCTTAAATATTAAAATAAGTACCATTTCCAAGCTACATAAAACTTTTTGGGCTGACTGTACTAAACTGTCTCAAGGGTGACGTCAGAAAAAGCCACTAATTTATGCTAATGTTTAAAATCATGTATTAGTACAGTTATGGTGGTGACAGATTTCTTTACCTTTTGTTTTACTACTTATTAACAACAATAATTGTATGTAAAAAGCTTGTATGTTGCATTTCAAAAGCCAAACCCTTTTTTTTCTGTCAATGTAGCCATATGAGGGCTAATTTTTTACCTTTTTTAAGGATAAGTTGTTGTTTTCAGTGGCACCATTTTGGGATGCAAAAAGCCTATATAGCTTATTGTGCAAATTTAATTAACCTTTATCAAGTGTGGAAGAGGGGTGGAGAAAAACCACCAGTTTTTCATGTTCATGGTGTGACGTAAGCATTGATTATTCAATGTTAATCTATTTTCGCTTAGTCCTGACAGCAGCACAACAATGGCAAGGGGGATGGGGTATTCCTGCCTCTGTGAACTGGTAGGACAAATGGAACTTTTAATGAGAATGAATTAATCAATAAATATCCTGATAAAGATTAGAGCAACCCCACCTCTGTTGTGTAAATTATAAAGCAAACTATTACTAGAAAGAGTGGGAGATACCTGTGTTGCTGTTTGAACTAAGAAAAAAAGATTAATGCTGAAAAATCAATGTTTCCCTAATGTTCTACCAGTATTTAGCAAGAAATTAGCCATAGAGATGGCTTCTTGAACCCCAGAACTCCAGACACACCGGCTAAGGTGTCTTTTTATCAATGTAGCTAGGTGGGGCTTGTTTTTTAGTTGAAGTACTATGTTTTAATAGAACAATTTTGGTCAAAGTTATTAATTTAATATTTTTCTTTCACTTTTTTAATGTCATTTATTGTGTGGTTTAAATATCATGGTAATTTTATTGGATTGGGTTATGACAACCATTGATAACTACAATTTATCGGATTCATTTAATCACTAATGATTTGGTATGCTTAGTATATCAAATTATTATTTCCTATAAGTAGTAAACTGATGTGCAACCTATTAGACTATTGCAAAGGTCATTAGGCTTTCATTCAGCATCTGGCTGCCATGGCAGCCCTGTAGACCCCTTGATCTGGAACACTAATGTGTTTCTAAGTAGGTGACAAATGGAGCCCCCACTCCCAAGTCTGATCACCTGGATGCTTTTGTGTATGTGCAACTGCATTGAAATAAATGATGCTGCAGGAGTTATTTCCTATAAATACTGTATCACACGTATACACTACTCACAAATAGTTTAGGATATTTAGCTTTCGGGTAAAATTTATGGAAAACATAAAAATTTTACACTACAGTTGTGGTATCCCACTAATGTGTTGAAGTTTGTATATGTTGTTCCTGTGAATATGTGTATACTGTGCTTTGTAAATTTAAGTAATGTACTGTGCAAGAGTTCCAGTCAAGGGTTAACTTTGTTAGATCCACCTACAGCACAGGGCATCTGGGGGGTGGAGACAGGGGAGAGGAACAGGATGTGAAGTGAGCCAGGGAGGCGGTGCATGCCATGTGGCCAGAGGAGCTGGTGAGGGATGTGCAAGAAACAGAGAGAGAGATTGCTGAGAAAAAGAGGGGAGATGACTAAGTGGCTGTGAGACCCTGTTGTAAGAAGGAAAGAAACTGCTGTTGTACTCTGACCTGCACTGTGAAGGAACTACCTCCAGTAAAGTTTATGTATTTGTATCTTCTATCTGACTGGTACCATCTTTATCCACTCAACCTCCATTACACAGTGATTGTTTATCCTGAAAAAAGGCCATTCAAATCACAGCATGGAATGTTGATCTTCTCTTCCCAAATGCTTTAATGAAACAAAAGCCAACAACAGTGGAGGGTTTACACCATCAAAAAATGTCCATGTCTCAGTAACGTCATGTGGCCTTGAGCATCAATTACAGCTTGACAACTATGTCTCATGCTGTTCACAAGTAGAGTTATTGACTGCGGAGGCAAGGCATCCCACTCTTCTTGAAAGGCATCCCTGAGGTTATTGAGGTTCAACAGTACAGAGTTACAAATTTCTACATGGCTGATCCCACAGGTTTTCTATGGGGTTCAGGTCTGGAGAAAGTGCAGGGCTCTCCATTTACAGTGCCTCTGTCTCCAACAGCCACTGCTTAATGATGTGACCTCGATATGCTGAGGGTTTTATCCATGAAGATGAAATTAGCCTTGTGTTATTCATGCAGAGGCACAGTGACTAGATTAGTTATGTTATTCAAGAAGTAGAGGCTTGTCACTGTACCATTCACAAAGTGTAGGGCACTTCTGTATTGACTAGACAACCTGCCCACACCGTAACACCACCACCTCCAAAGGCTCATATATGGCTGATGCATGGTGCTTTCCATGACTTTTCCAGCATCGTTGACAGCCATCATTTCAGTTCAAAGTGAATCGACTTTCATCACTGAACAGCACTGAGGACCACTGGTCCCTCGTCGGGCGTAGATGCTACTTGTACCATGCAAAACCATGATGCATGTGCACTTCTAGCATGCAGACCACGCTGATATAAGCCATAATCAATGGTTTGATGTGACACTTTGGGGCTTCTTACCTCCCTTAAAGGTGCCTGGAGTTGTGTGGCATTCCTCATTCGTTTCCGCAGGGCATTTTTTTACAATGAAGCAGTCATCAGTGTGTGATGTAGCCAAAAGACGTCTACTTCTTTGCCTTCTGTGACTCTTCCAGTCTCTCTGTATCTCTGTTGCAACCTGCTGATGACACTCTGTGACACTGTAAGCTCAGTGGCCACTTCCGTCTGAAAGCATCCTGCTCACAATGGAGAGGTACTGTGATAAATTGTAAGGTATTGTCTTGGTCTCATGATGTAAACTGTGGACTGCAAAATGAGAAGCACTGTTTCAATCCCAATTCAGATTCATCTCCTAAATTTATTGGTAATTCAGGGATCAAACTCCTGTTGGGAATTTTGCCATTAAGCTCTTAGTTAGAGATTAGCAAGTTTTGCAAAAAGTACTGAAACATTGAACAGTTGGACACCTGCATTTTAGACTTTATTTAAAAACATTTTTAAGAAATTTTATGTTCATCCTGAAATATCAACCAAAAGCCAAATATCCCTAACTTTTTTTAAGTAGCGCATGTCAATTGCATTCAGGGGAATTTTTTTTTTACCAAAAAGCAGTGTTCGGGTGAAGTGGCAAAATATTTTGAATATAATTCATGCTATATTTTTGAATGTATTTGTTTTTTTTTCTCTTGTACACAGTTTAATAAGTGAGCAGTATTCGGCTGTGTCCACACGACACCTGTCAAAATATTTGTCAGACTCTGAATGCTAAAACCGCAGCATCCATCTAGTATTTTAACATGGTTTTTATTGTGGCTTTTAGGTCATTTTCTTTTCGGACAGTTTAACAGTCAAAAAACAAGTCCCATTCATCTTTATAGGATCTGACAATGTTTGGGACACTTTTTTTCTATCTTAAATACAGCAGAAAGAATGACCATATTCCAAGTTTTTTGTAAAAACGGCGGTTTGGAAATCTAATCTATTGAAAATCCAAGTCATAAGGACTACAACTCGGATTTTCAATGGAGGTCTATGGGGATGGTTTTACAGTCATTTTATGACAGATTTGAAAATCCGAATCTGCATCAAAAACGACTGGAAAGGCTTACTGTGTTGACGGACCCTTAGCTAGCAAAGGGTGACAACTTCATGGGTAAATACAAGACTTTAGGAAAGTTTGTAAACAAATTTTTCTTATAATTTGATGTTTACTGTAAAACGCCCTGGTACAGACAGATAATCAGATAAGTGGAGCCTGTGGCAGTGTGTTAAATACCAACCTCATCCAGGTTGTCAGACAGATATTAAAGAAGGTAGGGAATTCACTGAATGCCTATAAAAAAATATAAATAAATATTTTCATCAAATAAATGTCTGTTCTAATTTAAAATAAATATGTTATTTTAAAGATCCATCAGGTTATCTGCCTTGCTTATTTACATATGATTTCCTAGGTCACCTATCATCTCTATGCTTTAGCAGCGGTGACTGGACTTGTGATGTCACTCCTTACTAAATCTTATCAGCAGATGGGTGCTGGATGGGCGCATTCATGGGCGCACGTCTGACCTTCTCTACTGTTAACATTGTTACTGATGGCATAGCCTTGTGCCATCTTTTCAACACTGCAGAGTATGTAACTGCACTCAGTGCATGGAGCTTTGCATTGTCTCGATGCTACTATGGAGAGTATCCATAACCATACTGGGAGCACACAAATTCAGACCAGTAGTGTTATGATGTCGCCACAATAACATTCGCCTGAAACAACAATCAATAGGAGCACAGGAATTGAAGGAGAAAGCAAAAAACAGTGCAGCAATGGAGGAGGGGGAAGTAAATCCATAGATGGGAAAACACCTCAAAGGGATAAAGAAACAATTTAGTCTGTTAAGGCTGTAACACAGCTCAAGGAATTATTATAGATGGCAGATATCTGTCACTCAGATGCCTGGACTCGGTGAAGTAAAAGCTATTAATTATTAAGTGTCAGCAGCAATGGCCATCCATTTTGTATGATCTGGGCCGGGCTTTTACCGGAGTGGCCAAAGAGGTGGGTGGGATGGCCAACTCCCATTTTTCAGGTGCAGGTCTGGTTTTGTTTGTTATGTAAGCCTGGTAGGTCAGGTGAGCAGGGGGTGTTGGTTGTTGTGTGGTTCCTGAGAAGGACGGAGACAACTCCAGGCTGTGGAGATTGTGATCCTTTCAAGTCTATTTTGTTTCCTGCATGCCAGCAGGTGAACTACCCCCTTCAGAACTGTGAGTTATCAAAGACTGTGTACCTTTATGTTCTCTGGTGGAAGTCAAGCCACATGTTTTGTGGCTGAATAAAAGTAAAAACTACTAAACAGAGGCCAAAGCCATTGTGTTATTTGTGCTAGCGGTAAGCTGAACCACACAAAGCATAAATTGTTCATGTACTTAAAAGAGGTCTTCTACTTGGAGGTTACAATTACTAAATTACTATACAAATATTTTAGTACCACTGACTCTTAGGGTGCTTTCACACAGAACATTTTTTGGGGCATTTTTTTGTGCAGAAATGTACTGCATTAATTGCCGTGCGTTTCTGCACAAAAACGCATCCAAAAAATAAATTAAAAAACTCCGTGGGAAAGCACCTTTACCGTTTTCAACATATGAATTTAAAGTAAGCGAATAAGAATATATATCGTGCCCTGGAAAATGGATACAAATGTATCCAGTCTATGCAAACCTCTGGGAGATAAACAGCCTCTACTAAAGAACATTGTAGGAAGCTATCCGAGATGGGTTTTTTAGTCTCTGCATGAAAACACTGTTCTCATTCACTTACAGCAAACTGATGTCTTATAAATTGTGAGATACCAAGCAAGGTTTGGGAAAGGATGTACAAGGGAATCTAAAAGTTATCCTGAGTCATCTCAGACTTATTATTATAACAGGATGTAATTTTAATTTTTGAACAGTTTCTTAGGTCTAAAGTAAGTTTAAACAAAATTTAAGTAGTAAGCTATGATAGGTAAAAATTTTGCAGGGTCTTTAAAGGGTGGAATTAAATTTTAAAACTCTATACAATTTGGCACTAGAACCCGGTTCACATCTGTGTCCAACATACTGTTCAGAGAAACAGTTGCAGATTCTGTCAAAAATTACTAAAGCATAATGCAGTGCTATTTTTACAGTTAAAATGATGGACACTATGCCTTTAAACCCTTTTTGAGGACCCCATTGGCACCAGGGTTTTTTACAAGATATAACAAATCTGGCTGTACCTCTGCAAAAGGGTAGCCCAACCTTGGCAAAGAGGGGGACTGGCTTTAAAACTAGCAATAATTTTCTTCAACATACAGTATGTGCGATAAATGTGAAAAATACTAAACAATGCTGGTCCACGTTCACATCTTGATCAGAGGTGCCATTTGGAACTTCAGTCGCAGAGGCTCTGCCAGGTCCGCTGTACAGATTTTCCATTAAGGTCCGTGTTAAAGGTTGACAGCCGGTTTACAGACAGCTTTCAAAACCGGCTGAAAAAGGGGGGGGGCCGTGGGGGACAGCCCTAAGGGTCACAGTAGGTTTGCTTACTCTATGTTTACGACACATTGCATCATGTCTACCTTTATACTTGTCTCTCCAGAATTTTGTAGTTTTTTTCCCTCAAAACAATTTTCCCATTTTACTCTATATTTACCATCCCATTTTTTCAGTAACATTGTACTGATTACAAAACATAGTAGCATCTAGAACAGTAATTTAGGGTAAGTTTAAAGGGGGAAACTTTTTAAAAGGGAAATTTTCATTATAGGTTTACAAACCCAAAAAAAAGGGTTTTTGTTAAAAAATTGCTAAATTTTAACAGGATTTTTACACAATTTAAAACTTAATGTTTTTATTTAAAAAAGCCCCAAAGCTAGTTCACACATTTGGTGAAATACGGGTCGGCTGGGCCCCCGGGGGGCGGTGTTTTCCCCCGGGGGGCCCCCCCCAGTGCTGGGGCCCCGGGGCGTGCCCTGCTCCCCCGGGGCCCCGGGCCCCCACCAGTCCCCCAAGCCCGGGCCCGCATCCAGGCCCCGAGAAACGACCCCGGGGTTGGGGGCTAATGTCCCCGCTCCCGGGGCTGCGCGGTGTCGCGGAGCACAGCGCCCTAGCGTGCGCTCCGCGACTTCTGGAGCTGAAGGCGTTAGGCCTTTGCCCGCCAGGCGCCGGCCCCTACTAGTGAGTTGGGGGCGCGGTACATCACAACACCGCGCCGCCTATGCAGGGGGGGAGGGCCGGCGGGGGGCTCAGAACGGCAGGAGGCCAGGAGCAGGGTCGGTGAGGGCTGTCTGTTTGTTGTTTTTTTTTTTTAATACCCAAAAGGGGGGGCCCCCGGCGCCTAAAGGGGGGCCCGACTACCTAAAGGGGGGGGGGCCCCGGTACCTAAAGGGGGGGGCCTGAATGCTACAGGGGGCCCTGACTACCTAAAGGGGGGGGGCCCGATGTTTACAGGGGTCCCGACTACCTAAAGGGGGGGCCTTGATTTCTAAAGGGGGGCCCTGATTGCTAAGGGGCCCTGACTGCCCTTTAAAGGGGGCCCCCGACTACCCAAAAGGGGGGGCCCCGACTACCTAAGGGGGGCCCTGATTACCTAAAGGGAGGCCCTTACTGTCTACAGGGGTCCCTGATACTAAAAAAGGGGGGGGCCGATACCTAAAAGGGGCCCTGATTTCCTAAAGGGGGCCCCGACTGCCAAGGGGGCCCCTGATACCTAAAGGAGGGGCCCTGACTACCCCAATGGGGCCCCGAATTTCCTAAAGGGGGGCCTGACTGTCTACAGGGGGCCCTGTACCCAAAAGGGCCCCGGCTTTAAAGGGGGGGGCCCCCGGTGCCCAAAGGGGGGGGGCCCTTACTACCTAAAGGGGGGGGGCCCCGGCTAAATAAAGGGGGGGGGGGCCCTGGCTACCTAAAGGGGGGACCTGACTTCTACAGGGCCCCCCTGACTACCTAAAGGGGCCCCTGATTACCTAAAGGGGCCCTGACTCCCCTAAGGGGCCCTGACTGCTTAGGGGCCCTACCAACCTAAAGGGGGCCCGCCCTACCTAATGGGGCCCTGATTACCTAAAGGGGGCCCTTACTTCCTACAGGGTCCCTGACACCTAAAGGGGGCCCTGACTACCTAGGGCCCCGATTACCTAAGGGGGGCCCTGACTACCAAAGAGGCCCCTGACTCCTAATGGGCCCCGTTACCTAAAGGGGGCCCGACGTCACGGGGGCCCCGACTACCAAAGGGGCCCTCCCTCCTAATGGGGCCCCCTGATACCTAAAGGGGTCCCTGATTACCTAATGGGTCCCGATTACCATAGGGGGACCCGTTACCTAAAGGGACCTTAATTACCTAAAGGGACCCTATTACCTAAAGGGGGGCCCTGATTACCTAAAGGGGCTCTGACTACCAAAGGGGCCCCTGCCCTATCAAAGGGGCCCTGATTCCTAAAGGGGCCCTAACGCGCAGGGGCTCTAACTACCTAATGGGGGGCCCTAACTACCTAAAGGGGGCCCTGATTACCTAAAGGGGGGCCCTGACTACCTAATGGGGTCCCTGATTACCTACAGGGGGGCCCTGACTACCTAAAGGGGGGCCCTGACTGTCTACAGGGGGCTCTGACTACCTAAAGGGGGACCCTGATTACCTAAAGGGGGGCCCTGATTACCTAAAGGGGGGCCCTGACTACCTAAAAGGGGCCCTGACTACCTAAAGGGGGGCCCTGACTACCTAATGGGGGGCCCTACCTAATGGGGGTCTTGATTACCTAAAAGGGGGCCCTGACTGTCTAAAGAGGGCCCTGACTGTCTAAAGGGGACCCTGACTACCAAAGGGGGCCCTGACTACCTAAAGGGGGGCCCTAACTACCTAAAGGGGGGCCCTGACTACCTAAAGGGGGCCCTGGCTGTCTAAAGGGGGGCCTTGACTGTCTAAAGGGGGCCCTGACTACCTAATGGGGGTTCTGATTACCTAATGGGGGCCCTGACTACCTAATGGAGGGCCCTGACTACCAAAGGGGGCCCTGATTACCTAAAGGGGGGCCCCGACTACCTAAAGGGGGCCATGACTACCTAATGGGGCCCTGACTACCTAAAGGGGGCCCTGACTACCTAAAGGGTGCCCTGACTGTCTAAAGGGGGCCCTGACTGTCTAAAGGGGGCCCCGACTACCTAATGGGGCCCCAACTACCTAAAGGGGGCGCCGACTGTCTAAAGGGGGCGCCGACTGTCTAAAGGGGGCCCTGACTACCTAAAGGGGGCCCTGATTACCTAAAGGGGGGCCCTGACTACCTAAGGGGGCCCTGACTACCTAAGGGGGCCCTGATTACCTAAAGGGGCCCTGATTACCTAAAGGGGGGCCCTGATTACCTAAAGGGGGGCCTTGATTACCTAATGGGGCCCTGACTACCTACAGGGGGCCCTGACTAACTACAGTGGGCCCTGACTACCTACAAACTAAAGGGGATCCTGACTACCTGCACACTAGCTAAAGGGGGCCCTGACTGCCTGCACACTAGCTAAATGGCGCCCTGACCTTCTGCACACTAGCTAAAGGGGCCCTGACTTCCTGCACACTAGCTAAGGGGGCCCTGACTTCCTGCACACTAGCTAAAGGGACCCTAACTGCCTGTATAATACCAAAAGGAGGCCCCTAAACTGCTGTTTTACTACCTAAAGGAGGCCCTAACTGCCTGTATACTACTTCAAGGGAAGCCTAACTGCCTGTTTACTACCTAAAGGGGGGTCCCTAACTGCTTGCAGCCTATTATAAGGGGACCCTAACTACCTACATCTTACCTAACTGGGGGAAACCCCCTACCTACAGCCAAAAACAAAACTGGACTCACCAACACCTACCTACAGCCTAACTGGGGTCCACCAACCTAACGGGTAGCCTATCAACTTGCCTAACGGGGGCCCCTGCTTATCTAACTGGGGGCTACTTACCTACCCACCCGTGGCTAGGTACCCACCAACCTACTTGGGGCTGGCCTACCAACTTATCCAGCGGGGGTCTATCTACCTAAATAGGGCCTATCTAGTTACTTGGGGCCTTTCCCATTTGCCTACCTACCTGGTAATATAATTGAGAGGGCAGCAGCCCATGGTTGTAGCATTATCTCTAGGGGGTTAGTCCTCGCCCCACACTCCAACCGCTTAGGATACTAGGCCTCTAAGCTATGGCTTGTACCCACCCCTGGGAAGTTTGTACAGAGGTGGGAATAGGTAAAAAGATGCTGGATAATTGAGGATTCTAAGATATTTGGTGTAATTTCTGCAGGAATGATTTGTGGCCGGGACAAGTAAATGGTGGGTGGAAATGGATCAGAAAAAAGGGAAAAAAAACCCAATCAGAGAGAAGAAACAACTATCAGATAGGGTTTTTTGGTGAGTCCCTGATTTCGGGGGTTATTTTATTCTTAGGGATAGTGCTGTTTCACTGTAATTGATGTAAACCTGAGTGGTGTCGCCCTCTATGTGGTCTCTATATGGTGGTTTTTGTGGGTTATCCCTGAGTGGTACTGACCTCTTGTGGTCTCTATAGGGGGTGTTTAGGTTATACGAGCTGGTACTGCCCCTCTATTGGTCTTATAGGGCGGTTTTTGTGGTTATATTGAGCTGGTGTTGCCCTTATGTGACCCTTATATTGGGGTTTGTGGGTTATACCTGACGGGTGTTGCCCTTTTGTGGTCTCAATAGGCGTGTTGTAGGTTATCCCTGAGTGGTTCTGACCCTTAGGGGTCTTATAGGGCGGTGTTGTACGTTTCCTGGCGGGTGTCGACCTTTGTAAAAAAAACTCTGAGATTCTCGGTTGGAATTTTTTGATAAAAAGATTTTTAAGCTGCCCAGACTTTAAAGGACTCAGATGGGGCAGCCTTGCATCTTACCCTAATGACCCCAATCAAGGCCTCACGGGGGTAAAACCGACCCCCTTTTCGAGGAAAAAATAAAAAACACCCCCAACCGAAGTGCCCTTTTTTGACAGCCTGGAGATTGGGGGTGAAAAAACCCAAAAATGGAGGCACCTTTCCCCCCCATATAATTTAAAAATCAAATACCAAATATATTATGTTCGCAACAAAACTTTTCTGAAAAAGTATGCAAACCGGGGCGGGTCGTGTGTGTACATGTATTTTTTATATGTGTGCCGCACCCCTGCCAGGGGCCCCCCAGGTTTGATTTTTTTTTGTATTTGTAAAATGGGCCTTTGACATTTTTAACCTTTTTTTTTTTTTTAACAGGGGGGCGTCGATTAACAGCCTATTCATTGTATAGACAATGCATTAGGGGGACAAAGATGGGAAATTTTTCTTTCTTCCTGCCTGGGAGTGGGAAATGTTGCAGACAACCTGTGAATAAATAAGGAAAAGAAAAAAAGCTGTTTTTTAAAAAAAAAAGAAGGGGGATTATTACTGCAGTTTTTTAATTTATGAAAGTGAATGGTTTGGGGATAACAGGATCCCTTGTTATGCCTCTACGTCTAAACCTGCAAAACTGAAAGGAATAATTAGTGGTGGGACTAATTTAGCTCATAGAATGCCACTTCGGAATGGTTCAATACTTATTTATCCAAAAGACACTCTTCCGGAAGCTCTGTAGTCAATAGCATTTTGGCAAATTTCAGTCTTGCATTTTTAAGATTTCTCACAGTGATTTCCTCTTTGGCTGTCTTCCACTAGGTCCATTTTGAATTTAGAAATTCACTACATGCTCAAAATCTGCTGCAATTTTTTATGCAGTTTGTGAATGGTGTAACTATGTAGTATTTTTTTTATTTTTTTTGCAAAAAAATTCATTGTGGATTCAAAACCCACAATTCTGCAATAAACACACTACAAATCCAGCCTAAAGGTGCTAAAATTGGTGACAGGGGAAATTTAGAATGGATTGGGGTATCCAGTAGCAATTTTATAGGTCAATTTATTTTCCCGTTTAAATTTACAATATTTCTTACATTAATTTATTAATGCGCTTGTTCAGGTGAGTAGTCACTTTCAGGCTACTAACAGCCTAGAACTAAATCATGACACACACACACCTTTTATGTAACTAGAGGTTTATGTCAAGTATAAACATACAGTGGTAGTATGTAAACCAGCTGGGCTAAATAAAAACCAGATTTTTGTCACAGAATGTTACTTTAAATTCCTGTTTTTCTAGTTAGATTGCTCTGTTTTCCAGCAGAGCAGTATTTACATAAAACAAAAAAACAACATTATTACACATTGTTGCACAATTCTTACATGAATCATGCACTCCAATGATTATTCTGACTGTTTTACTAATAACAAAAGTCCAAAAGAAGGGAATCCATGAGGCTGCTATGGTATTCTTTTTATTGATTTTTACAAAATTAAACATAAGTGACATTAATACATTTCATGTGAATGAAAAGTAAAATATGGCACAATCATTACAAAAAAACTAAATACCCAAAAGAAATGCAGAGAGAGAATATTCAGGCCAACATAACAAGGTTTCTACTTTACCTTATTACTGCTTTACAGCAATATACCAATTGGTTGATTGACCTGGTTACTATTGGGTGTCCTCAAACAGCGCAGTTTTGGTGCAATTTTAACTGCACTCCAATTCTGTGCCTTTATTACCAGCAAGCTTCTTTCACTTATCTAAACTGTTTGCAAAGTGAGGAATCAATTAGTGTGATTGGAATCCACAAGACATCAAACACAGTAATTGATTACTTACTTGAAACACCTTTCTGAAAAATTTAGACAACTGAAAGAAGCTTGCTGGTAATAAAGGCAGTTTAATTGGAGCTCAGTTAAAATTGCACCAAAACTGCACTGTGTAAAAGCAGCCTAAACATCTCAAATGAAAACGACGACTCTCACCCTTTTGGAATCATAAGATTAATTTACACTGGTTTTCAAGACACCCTAAATTAACATAACCAAAATTTAGTAATGTAAAACCTAAACCCACACATCACTGTTTCAACATTAAACTTCCAGAGGTACATTCTGTGTCCAAAATGGCATGTAACTCACGTCCAAGGGGTCCCCAACTTTGAAACCATGTGTCATGAATGTGCCTGTCCAGGCCATGGCACAATCCTGTGTCCATAAGGTACAGTGGAGACTGCGCTTTTGGCCATAATTGTTTCTGTCTGCACAGGTTTTGTCACTGTCTGAACACATTCTGATTCTGTATGATTGACAGCTCTGACACACCCGCCTGGTTCTTTGTTTGCTCTAGAACAGTGCTGCAGATCATTCTGCTTGAGTGGTGAGCAACAGCTGCCTTCACCACTCACCTTTTTGGCCTGTGTGTGTGTTCTGTGTGGTTTCGATATCAGAGGGCTTTATTAACCCCTTAAGGACCCAGCCTTTTTGCCCTTTCCTGACCCCCTATTTTTAAAATCTGACATGTGTCAATTTATGTGAGAAAATTTTGCATTTTTCCTTTCATGGATTCAGTATTGTTTTCTGGACACATTGTGCTTTAATTTTGTAAAAAAATTTTTTTATCCTACAATCCTTGTTTTTTTTGAAAAAAAATAAAAAATTTCAGAAAATTTGGAAAAATTTGCGTTTTTGAAAGTTTGCAAAATTTCTGCGTGCAAAAACGTAATTTTTCACACAAAATGTTTAAAACTAGATCTCCCATTGCCCATATAGGTTGGATCATTTTTTAAATGCTTTTTTTTTTTTTACGCTTTAAGGGGTTAAAAATTTAGTAGAAATTTTTTCCACATTTTCAAGAAAATTTGCAAATAACATTTTTTTGGGGGACCACTCCATTTCTGCGTGGCTTTGAGGGGCCTGAGTTAGATACCCCCCAAAGTGCGCCATTAAAAACTGACCCCTTACGTATTTCAAAAATTTTTAGGAATTTTGATAACCCTTCGAATTTCACAGAAATTAAAGAAAATGGAGGTGAAATTTAAAATTTTCCCCTTTTTTTTTGCAGTTTTTCAATATTTATCCATTATTCACGGGGAATACGGTAAATGGATGGGTAAAGCAACTTAAATCAATTCCCCGGGTCTCCCGTTTTTAGGATATCCCTTTGGGGCCCTATGCGTTTTGGGCTAAACCATAACCCCAAATAGGAGGAGCACCTACAAAATCTGGGGTCTCTTTTTAAATCGATTTTATTTGGGCCCATTTCGGGTTGGGGGGACACCCAAGGTACAAAAACTTAAAAACACCCAAAAATAGACCGCTATTGGAAACTACCCCCCTTAAAAGTATATCCAGGGGTGCATTGAGATAAGACCCCACAGGTGATTCAAAAATTTTTTTTTTACATAGGCTGTAAAAAATAAAAAAAAATTTTTTTTTCATAATCTGCAATTTTAGCTTAAAATGTTTTTTTTTATACAAGGAATCCGGGAAAAAAAGAACCCAAAACTTTGTTAAGCAATTTTTTCCAGTTCGGCAATACCCTACTGTGGGTGTAAGGGTTTTTTGGGCGAAAGGCAGGGCGAAACAAGGGGGGGGACGCTTTTGGCTTTTGGAAACCAGATTTTGCTGGGGCCATTGCATTTGCAAAGCCCCCAAAGAAAGGAACGGCGAAACCTTCCAAAAGTCCCCCATTTTTGGATTCAACAACCATCAGGGATCACATCTAGGGGTGTACTGTGCTTTTGGTGCACGGGTGTTCCATAGTTTTTTTTAGCTTGGGGCAATAAAAATGGGGGGGAAAACGAGTTCGGGCATTGTTTTTTTTTGGGTTTTAATTTACAGCTCGCCGGCAGTGAAATTTTGGATAACTTTACATGGGGGGGGTACAATTACAATGAAAAGATTTTTTTATAGTTTTTTTTGGTTTTTTTACTTTTTCACAGTAGAAAAAGCTATAAAAAATTTCGTTTTTATGTTGCCTATTCTGACATCCATAACTTTTTTTATTTTGCTTTGGCAGAGCGTTATGGGGTTTTTTTTTCGGGATATTAAATTTTTATTGGTACCCCGGGTTTCAAAAGAGCTAGATCACCCTTTTATTAAGGTTTTTCTGGATGTTTTGAAAAATACAGCAATCTTGGTATGTTTTTTTTTTTTTTTTTTTATAGCGGATGTACGGATATTGACTGGTAGCTTTACTGCTTCAATACGATTACACCCTACCCAATTTTTATTTTTTTAGTTTTTCTGCTTTTATCAATAAAAACACTTTTATTTAACAAAATGTTTTTGCTGCCTAGTCTGAACCAAAAAATTTTAAATTTTTCTGTGCTTGGAGGTTGGAATTGGTTTTTGCAATATTGCTTTTTATTTGTATCATTTTTTGGGGGGGGCAAGGGTTTTTGACGCTTTTTAAAAACCATTTTTGGGGCAAGGGGGAGAAAAAAAACGCAAACCTAGTAGGTTTTTTAAAACAGGGGCCACTTGCAGTATCGTGATAAGTTTGCTTTTCTCCTTTTGGGGCGCTAGATTTTTCCTACCCCATTTATTATTTTTTTATTTTAACCTTAAAAAAAAAAGAAAAGTGTTTTTTTGTGTGTAAAACAAAATTTATGCACGCTAATTTTTAGGTTTAAAAAATTTTTTATTTTTCCAAACGAGGTTAAAAGACTTTTTTTTGCGGGGGAAATTACGCTTTTAATGGTACAACTTTGGCGTTTCTAGGGTTTTTTACCTTTTTTAAATTTTAGGCGGGGATGAACAAAATTTAAATTCGTGATTTTTTTTTTTGTTTTTTTTACGGGGGTTTCACCAGGGTTAATTAACATGACAGTTTTATAGGGAGTCGTTAGCAGGGCGAAAACCAAAAAAAGGGTACTTTTTATTTTTGATTTTTTTTTGGGGGGGATTGGCGTTTGTAAAGGGGAAAAGGGCGGTGTACTTTTTATTTTATTTTTGGTTTTTGTTTTATTTTTTTTTCACTTTTTTTTACTTTTTTTTCCCTTTTTACATTTAATTTTACTTTTTCCCCCCAAAGGGGTTTGAATGAGTGATTTAGATCTTCATTCAAAAGGGAAACGTAAAAGTTTTGCTATGACTGGTTTTCCCATACAAATGTCACACAGGGGCACGGGGGGGCATCGTGAGTCAAGCAACCCGGAAGGCTTCTCTGCCTTCCCGTGCTGTCGTCAGAGGGCAGGGGCTGCCGATCGCCCGATCCGTGCACTGTGCCCCCCGACGAGGGAGGAGGACGATTCCCCGGGCCCCTTTTAATTATTGGACCCGATTCCCCAAAAAATAAGGGGTTAACCCCCCCCCCCCCCCCCCCCCCCCCGGAGCATCCGGGTCGGGGCCCCACGTGCGGGATGTCATGTAATAACAGCTGAACCCCCCGCCGATGCGCGAACCTGCTTTAGAGTTCGCGGCTCCAGAAGTACCATACGTCCAGGTGCGTTTAACCCCCAAACGACCTGGACGTATGGATACGTCTAAGGTCGTTAAGGGGTTAAGACCACATTCCTCTTGTCCAGTGTTAGTGATAGTCTTTGTAATGAAGCTAGCGTTGTTTGTTGGATTTGACTGCCTCGATTTCTTACCTTTTGTCACACCTTTTTGATCTCTGTTTTTTGCCTGTCATCTTTGTACCTTTGCTGCTCTCTGGTTGTGACCCCCTTTTCTCCTGAATATTTTAGATTGTGTTGCTCTTCCTGGTCTTTGTTTTGTGTGTCACTTCAGTTAGGTAGGGACTGTCTACAAGTTGTCAACGACCACATAGGGTCGGACTGGCAAATAGGCAGGGACAGCCTTGAGGAGGCCTAGCCTACAGCTCACTGTCTATCCCTGTTCAGATTTCTCTGTCCCTTTAGGGTATATTCATATGACGTCTGGCAGGCATGCGCCACAAGAAGCCATGCCTAGGCGTACTTCTAAAGCATGAAGTTGGATGGGTTGGCGCCATTCACCTCCATTTTCCCTGGCAGGAAGAAGTGACATGTCACTTTTGTCCCGCCGTAAAATACGCGTCGGGGAAGATGGAGAGTGTTATGTTTGCGTTATGTTTTAGTACTGTAAAAAAATTCAAACATCCTCTTCTTTAAATTTGAGCCACAGCGTCATTTTCTACAACCAATAACTTTGGACCTGAATGATGGTGCATTTTTTGCAGGCTAAAGTGTACCTTTTTATTGGTACAGTTTTAGGATACATGCGACTTTTTGATCACTTTTTATTACTATGTTTTAGGCGGCATGAAATGACCAAAAAAACCCACAATCTTGGCATTTGGCATATTTTTCTTCTATGGTGTTCAGCATACGGGATAAAGGATGTTATATTTTAATAAGTCAGACATGGCGAAACCAATTATATGTAACTTTATTTGTAAAATGGCAAAATGGGGTGATTAATTTTTTTCTACTTTTAAACATAGGGCGACATGTATGAATTCGAAAGCGTATTTTTTCTTTACTTGGCGCCGACAACCCAGTTCTAAATAAATAGAGAAGAGTGTAGAATACGACAGTATGACGATTTTTGGTGCATTACATAGAGCTTAATGTGCCAAACTTCTGTCAAAGCCAAACATGTGTAAAGGCTATAGATAGGCTGGAAATAAAAGAAAAGTCATTAGCATGTCAGTGAATAGAAACTATGGTACTGATCTTGCTTGGTGGACCACAGGTTCCAGCAAGACCTGTGCTGTGCTGGCTCTTGCTGTATGTAGAATAAAGGGTGGGAGCAGCAAAAATACATTTCAAAATGTCCCTTATTTGTCAACTTACACCAGTACAATAATAAAAAGTAATGTATGATAATTATCAAAAATATATAAAATTAAAATTATTTATATTTAATACAAAATTTATCATACAAAAATATAAA
>JAODAL010021393.1:0-67188 GCA_025379985.1 Phyllomedusa bahiana | reverse complement strand
AAAAATGTTGATTTATCAGACCATGCCAAGTACTTCCATTACTCCACAGCCCACGTCTTCTGTTTACATGCCCATTAGAAGCATGGTAGTAGTCAGGGGTCCTCAAGTGCATTTTGACTAATCTGCAACTACACAGCCCCATGACACATTTCTGTTACAGTCTCCATTAACTTTTTCAGATATTCATGCCACAGTAGCCCCCTGTTTGGGATTGGATGACATCCCACAAAACCTGCCATTTTAGTGATGCTTTGACCCAGTTGTCTAGGCACCACAATTTTACCACTGTCAGAGTCACTCAGATCCTTATACTTGCTCATTTTTCCTGCTTCTAACATATCAGATTAAATAACTGACTTAATTTCCTCCTTTATATATCCCACTCTTTTATAGGCGCTATTGTAATAAGGTTTGTTTCATTGTTATGGCTGATTGTGGTCTATCTATTTACCTAGCCACACATATTTTCTAAAAAAAAGAAGTCCTTTCCAATGCGTTTAAGGACTCTGCAAAGATTGAGAGGAAACAACAAGAACTAGAGGAAGTAAACAGCAGCTAAAATGTCATAGCATAAACACTACATATTACACAATATCCTTAAATATATCCCATTCACAGATGGCAAAACAAGCAAAGTTGACCAACTTCAAATGACTTTGGGCCACACAGACAGAACACAGCTTGGCATGCACAAATAAACATTGCACTTTGAAAACGCTGTTTCGTGCTGTGATGTGATCTGTTCTTTGGTTTATTCAAAGTCAAACTATTCAGCAGCTGTTTTTGAAATTACCAATTTTTCATCTGCTCTACAACTTTCGTCAATCAAAGGCAACTGGCCTATTTAAATTAATTACAATTAATTACAATTAGAAACAGCTGTCATATTTCGAGACAATAAAGATTAAGAGTGATTTATCCACTCACTGAAAAACAGATAAACAGGCAAGTTTCTGCATGCTTTTTTCCATACTAATATTTTAAGAGTAGCATGTAATAATTTTATTAATTGTAGCCAAGAGGCAGAGGCGGAGACACTGTGATGACAGAAAGTAAATTAATTTGCCCTGATAAATGTTGTGATGCAGCCAAGTTAGCTCAAATAATTGCTTGTGCTTAAATTATAGAAAATTTGACACCAAATTAGTAAAGCGGAAGAGGTGAAATGTATTTCCAAATAAATTCTAGATTGGAATGATTCCTGTAGAAACAGAGGGTTTCTGAATGCAAAATTAGGTGTTTATTCTACAAAGAAATACATTTATCAGTGACTTATTTGAGAAAGGTAGGAATTTTCATACTGAGTAATTACTACATAGACCCCTTGTGAAATACCACTGT
Organism: Phyllomedusa bahiana; assembly: GCA_025379985.1. Taxonomy (NCBI): domain Eukaryota; kingdom Metazoa; phylum Chordata; class Amphibia; order Anura; family Hylidae; genus Phyllomedusa; species Phyllomedusa bahiana. Next base: position 65,847 of record JAODAL010021393.1, on the reverse strand, counting down.
GTATTGCCAGCTAATCATGCAGCCATATATTCAACTTACAGTGGGACCCAATATACAGCATTAGCTAGGATCAGACAGGCCACCAAAAAGCCAGTGGTTCCTTTAGTTGGGTCCAGAGTCTAAACTTAAAAAAATTATGACACTGGCAATAATTGTCAAAAATTGCAACTAAATACAGCATCCATTTTCTAATGACTCATGGACTCATGCATTCATGCTACATAAGGACTTCCTACAATCTTTGTGATACAGCATCCTGCAAGTTTATTGGTCCTTGAATCCTTACTGTACTTTTAAACCCCACCAATTTTTCAAAAAAACGTATTCAAATTTAAGCTATTCACCGTATTATGCTGAAAGTTTACAAACACGTTTTGGTGCAAAGAGCAATAATTTTGTTTTCTAATCAGAGGAACAATATTCTTAGTAGTTGTTGTAATCTTAGGAAGTACTAGAATGTAATGGTTACAGTCACATTTTGCATAGTCTGTATAGTTTAGTTGAAAAGTCACTGTTAGCCCTGCAGGTGTTGTGGCTGCTGTAACCCCAAGAATAATACTAGGTCTGGCATGCGATGATTGAGAGTAGCAAACTTTTGGCCTGTAGCGGTACTGAAGGATCAGCAATGTTTGGAGTGATCTGATCAAACATTGCTGATCATTCAATGCCACTATAGGCCAAAAGATTGCTACCCTCAATCAAAGCATGCCCTACCTGCCATACCACAGCATCTGCAGGGATTCCACTGACTCTTAAATTAAACCCTATTTGCAAAATCATCTTGATCAACCTCAGCTGCATGCTTTTATAATGCATGGCAAAAATACTTACAAATACCACTCTTGGTTGAACTTAGTGGACATTTGTTTTTTTTTCAAGCATATTAACTATGCTTATTAACTAACCAATTAACATGATTAAAGTCCACAGGATCTGATCGGATCGTCGTTTCTGATGAGTATCACTGGTTTAACAGCACACAGTTCATTGTGACAGCAACTTTGTATGTACATCCACTTTCTCTGGTGCCCGTTGCACCATTCCTCACTTGAAAAAGACAAATGTCTGCAGATGTGGTTATCACATCTTTCGCTGGTGCTGTCACCTGTAGCTGCTATCCCTTCTTTATCTTCGTACAGCACCCACTCTCTCAGCCCAAGTCTCTACTAGCCTCTGACCATGCTGTGGACAATCAACCCTTTTGTCAACTAATTTGGGCTTAAACAATTCCTCGGATGAAATACAATCAACAGCTACTTTGTAACAATCTTTAAGACTAACTAGCATCTACAGCTTTCTCACTATCTCCGAGTGACACCTTCTAAAGGGCTACTATCTTTAATACTCACAATTCAACGTACACCATCCTCTCACTCAACTTCACAGATCCCACTTGTTCTAGAGCACCCAGTCACTCTAACCTTATCTCTCTCACACTGTAAAGTACAAATTTAACCTTTTATCTGTACTCTTGCCAATTGCTATCTCCTCCAAATTAATATATATTTGCTGTAAACAGCTGGAGCTCCAGGAATTACAATCCACACGAATTTGTCTGGAAAGCAGTTCTGATTTATTATAAGGAAGTACAGAGTTTTATAGTATGTGATACATATACATTGTCATAAGTATGTGTTGTTTGATCATTGGTTAATTAGCTTTTGGGGAGGCAAGTTTATAAGGAAATCAAAGTATAAGTTCATATATGGTGATATACATCAATCCTTCATTTCTGCATGCGTTGCATAATGTTGCACAGTCTCAGCAAAACACATTTCCTTAGATGGAGTTGTTTTGTCCAGTGAAATGCATCTGACTTGGGTGTTGTGTTGGTTTAAATATACTGCTGCGCCATCTTTGTCTGCTTTGCTGTATTAGCTAATATTTGTGAGCCATTATGAGACCATACGTTATTTCAGCATCTTTCAGAACAGGTACATCCTGAAGGTAGTTTCCTTGAATAAACTATGCATTCCAAGCGTATAGTATCTGAATTAAACTGGTCAAGGGTAATAGAGATAATGGTTTATGCAAACAGTATATAGACAGTTTCTAGATATAATCAATGAATATAAAAGGTACTAACAGAGTTTAATGTTTTCAATACATTCCTGCACCCGACAACACAACCACTGGTGTGCTTCTCAGTGACTATTAGTTCCCATACCTCTATACATTCTAAGCAGGCACAGTCTGAGGCACCAAGAATACATGCACATGTGTCCGCACCTCAATCCCACCAAGATACATTTTGGTATAGTGCTCCTAATACAGAAACATCCATCTCCTGGTCAAATGCAAGGCACCTTCTCCCTTAAGATGACAGTCCAGTAAACAATGTTCTTTGTGTCATAAGTAAACATAGGGTTAGTAAAACCACTAAAAAATTGGTTTACAACCCCCTACTCTATTTACTAGAGGGTGTCTGGATGCTGTGGGGTACAATGGCATAAACCATGCAATGCAGTCTTAAATGGTTATTAACCTCTCAACAAAGTTTACATGCAATAAATAAAAAATGAATAATAATAGAAAAGTACTTCTTTCTCCACTGATCTTTAAATCAATAGTTAATAATAGTAAGAAAAGTACCTCTTTCTCCGCTTTTCATGCTCCTTTACTCCTCTGTCTCTCCATATAATTTATTTGCTCAATAGTTTGCTGTCATGTAAAGGCAACAGAGAGGTAATTATCAAATTTTTTACCTTGGTCCCGAGAACATTTAGGGCAGCATGTATTATAACTATGGAACAATATACAGACTGACATGAAACATTTTAATTAACAGTAATGTAATAGATATTACACTAGGAAGTATGTATTTATACAATTTCATATTCATTTGTTCACTAACATTCCTGAAAACCAAAAATATACCTGCAGTATTCTACAGGAAATGTAATATCTGATCTACTGGGACCTTCAAAAGTGATTACATGATTTGTGCTTTCTTTTCCCAGAACTTTTTTTAGGGATTTTTTTTTTCTCTGTGACACTTAGTTGAGTTTCTAGACTCTCAAATTTCTTTTTAATGGGAGGTAATTCTGCTTTAAACAATTAGCTGATATTGATGAATGAAAGCTTCAGCTCAGCTCAGCTCATCATGATAGCGTCAAGGTGAAGCAGTCATTCAAGTAATAGATTGAATGACATCTGCTCCAGGAAGAAATTCTACATCCTCATATGTTTTGTCGAGGAACATAGAGATGATAGGAGCTTTGTGATAGACATTGTTGGTAATCACTCATGTTAGATTTGAAGTTTTATTGTTGTAGATCAGTAGGATGATCAATATGTGAAGGCAAGTATATTAATCACAATATATTCTTCAATAACAAACACACTTGGAGAACAGCTATAAAATTACATGATTTTATTTATTTAGCACTGTTATATTTCACAGTGCTAAGCAGAGAATATTTTATTCACATTAGTCCCTGTACCAATGGGGGCTTGCAGTCTAAATTCAAAATTAACCTATTAGTATGTGTTTGGAGTGTGGGGGAAACTAGAGATATTGGGGATTTTTTTTTCAACCCACATAAACATCATATTCAATATAACCTACTAAAGAAAGGTTGTATAATATAAAACATAGTATCTAATTAGTAATTTTAAAAAAGCCAAGACACACACAGCAAGTGTCATCAAATGTAAATACATGTATCCTAAAGGACAAGAGTACAGTGCATCCGTAAGGAAGTGTGCAAAAAAAATGAATAGAAGACAGGAAGAAAAGTGCCTGAATTGCCCAACTTGGGCAGTAGCTTTCACGAACATGGCAACCCTTTCAGGATCCTACCCCTACAGCACACTGACCACTACACTGTCCCTATATGGTACCAAACAGTCCAAGCATGTTTCTGAGTGACACTATCACTTCTTCAGGGGACAAATTTGGCAGTTCAAAAGCACCATAAAAAAATGCAAAATAAATACCACAATACCAAATAGTCTCCAAAACAGAGGCATGGTATCTCCTTTCATGAGAAGTAATCCCAATGGTGGTGGCAAATAATTGGTAAGATGCACAGAGAAACTTACTAGTGTTGAGCCGAACCGTTCAGAAAATGGTTAGTTTGGCACAAACTTTAAATTTTTTCCGAACCCGAGCCGAACCAAATTTTTGGCCGCAAGTTCGATAAAAAGTTCGGGTTCGGCACAGGCGTTCGGCGCCTCTTTCAGCTGCTTCCTCTAGCTCTGGCGGCCAGCCAATCAGTGCAGAGCACAGAGGAAGGGTCAAAAGCATCACCAGTGAGAGTGAATGGATCTCATTGGCTGCTAAAATCACATGACCGTCTTATGTGTATGTCACTGTTGAACGCCATTTTCACCTTACTCTCTGTAGTGAACACACTGCTGCCTGTGTCTGCTGGTTTTCCAGCAGGCAGAAATGCCATTTATTTGCAATTTAACACAGGAAAAGCTGCTAGTGAGATTACTCGGAGGGTGGGGGAGGGGTGGGTTGAGGGAGCTAGCTTAGGGAATTATACACAGCAATAGTTAAGAAGTTAGGTAGTTTTGTATGGATATTCCATAGAAAAAAATTCTGTTTATAATCTATTTGCCCATTGCAAAGTATAGGCATTTAAAACCAATTGATTTGCTGTGAGGGTTCTTCCATACAACCCCATTTCACCAATATTGCATAGAAAAAAATTCTGTTTATAATCCTATTTGCCCGTTTCAAAGTATAGGCATTTAAGAACACTGTTGATTTGCTATCTTTTGAGTACGGTTCTTCAATAAGAGACTGTGAACAAATCTTGACTTTTCCTATTTGTTCTATTCAAAAAAATCTTGTTTGAAATAGTCATTTCTTCCTTTTAATTTTATTGAGTGACTGAAAGGTCATTTTTTATGCTTTTGAGGATGTGTGGCTGTAAAAGACAGCGAAAGTCAATGTCCTATTCCCAAAAATCTTGTTTCAGATAATCATTTCTTCTTGCTAATTTTATTCTGAGTGTCCATAAGGTCATTTTTGCTGGTTTTGGGGTCAGGCTACTGTAAAAGGGGTGCCAGGGGTGCTAATAGGGCAGTAATTTTGTCAGGGGCCCTAATCAAAAATAGGCCCAGTGATATGTTAAAAATAGGAACTAGTAATGGGTGGGGGGCCCCATTTGATTTAGCTGCATGGGACCCTGACATGGCTAATAGATGACTGACGGCAGTCCTGCCTACCGCTGCATCCTTTATAACTATGGCACTGCCAGCTGAACCTCCATGTTCCCTGCTGGGATGTTATTGCTGCCACCAGATATATGACATTTTCTTGGGCCCTGGTGCAAACAGTGATATGGAGCTCCTGCCAGTTACTATGTGCCATTTCCAATACCAGAGTCTTCTTATGTGTCAAAGGGGCCCCGGAGCAGCTGCTAGCACTGCACCTCCTATAGCTACGTTGTCCTCATCTTTTCAATTAGCCATTAAAAGAAATTATTTATTTTAGCCTGTGAATTTTTTTCTGTGACTCTTAAAGCCACAGTTGTTCCACGTATCCATTTTACTGTTCTAGATGTTAATTACAGCTTCTCCTCACCTGTATGGCTATAAAAATTAACCAGAACGGGGCGTGGCCTGCTATGGAGGAGTAGAGAAGCGCATGGTGGAGCTCTCCTAAGGACACAGTGCAGAAAGGGGACATTCAGCACGAAAAATGGGACCCAAAAACAAGAAAAGAAGAGGGAAGCAGCTGGATCCTCTCCAGGACCCTGAGGTGCTCATCTCCAACTATTTTGTGCCGCTGGCGGGCTTACAGACCCCGTCGGCCGCATGCTCCCCGGAGCGGGCGCCATCTTGGGAGACAGACTACAGAGCGGCGCCTGAATGCCCAAACTCACCGCACGTTCGGGGGACCCGAAGGAGTCGCAGCGCTGCCGATCCTGAGACCCGGGCTGCTGCTCTGCACGCAGCAGCTCCCACAAAGTGCCCGCAGCTGACTGAGGAGTTGGAGGAGAGAGGAGAGGACGCCGCGGCCCGCACGCGGGACGGCACAGCTGCAGCACCATATAGCCGCGCCTGTCCCGCGGCAGGCTTCACAGCAGGAGAGGTGCCCTGCAGAAGAGCGAGCGGGAGCATTAAGTGGCGGGACGCCGAAGGTACAGCATCAAGAAGCTGCCCCTGTCTGGCGCCATTAAAAAGAATATTGGGCCCAGCACCAGTCTGCATCACCCCCTGGATCGGGGGACAGGTATGGGGGCACTGTAATGGAGGAGCAGGACCTCTCCATGTGGGGGAATTTGGAGTCCAGGGGAGACAGGACACTATACCAGCCAGCACCTGAACCCCTAACCCAGCAGTCCCACCATAAGGCTCTGAATGGGGCAACTGCCAGGGAGACTCAAGTCCACACCTATTCACCACACCAGAGTCCCCAGATCATAGTACCTCAGCGCACACAGAGTACAGCCCACTGAAAGACTGGCCCATGGTGGGAAATACAAGCCACCCATCCTCCCCTGCACACTTCCTCCCTAGCGCTGTGAGGATGCAAGACCAGGACACTGATTCCTCTCCTCTGCATATGCCTGCTTCTGAAACCCTGCTAACTCTTAAAAAGCATCCAGAGCTGCAAGCCTTACTCTCATTGCTCCCCGCGAAAAGTGACCTGACGGACCTAGCTCGGGACTTGAAAGCCACATGGCATTCTGATCTTCACCCAGTTAAGTCAGATGTTGCTGTTTCACAAAACAAAGTAAAGGATTTGGAAAGTTTCCAAGAGTCAATGCAGAAAAAGTTCGCAGACATGCAAGCTTCCATAGACAACCACACAAGTCTCCAACAGTCCCTAACCGAGCATATGGACGACCTAGAAAATCACAGGACCTGCATGCTACACTCACAAAGCTCTTTAATGGCATTCTGGGGAAAAACGCAGACGATACTATTGAATTAGACAGGGCACACAGGGCCCTCCGATCGCCAAGTGTGGATGAAACAAGACCCCGGGACGTAATCTGTAGGGTGCACCTTTATTCTGTCAAAGAGGCTATAATGCGGAAAGCAAGAGCAGCACCGACTCTCACGTATGAGGGAGCGAAGGTGTGGCTATTCCCAGACCTCTCCAGACGCACCTTGCGACTTCGATCCACCATGAAGCCGCTACTCGCTATCCTCCAATCCCATAATATCCCTTACAGATGGGGGTTCCCCTTCGCCCTGCAGGTTAGGAGAGGCGAAGAGATTTTGCCAATTAGATCACCATCGGACCTTCCCCATTTTCTGTCATCACTGGAACTTCCCCCGGTTGCTCTCCCGGCCTGGTCAGCGATGTTTGCGGGACAAAGAAGGAGGTCCATCTAAGAGACTAAACTCTCCAGCATCAGTGCTGCCGCAAAGGATTCGGAAGGCTCAGAGGGACCCACCTGGCCGAGAAGATCTGAGAGACCAAGTTAGAAGAAGTCTACCACCTCAAATGCCTTGAACGGCGATGAAACTGCTGTGTCCTCCCGACCCCTCATTGAGGGTCCCCTGGACCATGGTTCTCTCACTGCTCACTTGATTTACTGGTTTGATTTCCTTATGAACAATTGACCCACTTGTGGGCACGGCCTTTGGTGTCCACTTTCCAATGCGGGTCCCAGATTAGAAGTTGTATGGAGCCCCACATCGGGGGTAGGTTTTTTTTTTCTTCCTTCTTCCCTCCCTCCTCCCACCCTGTTTTTATTTTTGTTCCTCCTCCCTTCCTCCTGCTTTCCTTCCCTCTCCTACTGTTACTTACTTATTCCCCCAGTGCGGGCACTCCTTACTTAATGTCATGTCCCCTTACAGTTACATGCATGATTTATCTTTGCATTGTTTGATTTCTAAATTGTGCCCTATGGTCGCTTAGCCAATGTTTCATGGAGAATGCGTTATGCCACGGATGCCCGGGGAGAGGATGAAACTTTCTCCTCTGTCCTTGGTGTCACTGCTCTAGGCAGACACGTGCCCCACATAGGGCCGGGTGCCAGTTTAGTCCACTGGCCCCTAGCAGCGCTTTTGCTGCGCATTTCAGTTTATTTGCCATTGGTGCTTTCAGATGGCTTCTTGTTTGTTAAAATTCTTGTTTGGTATTTATGGTTTATGAGTGTTATACAGCCTGGAGAGGTAAAGTTTTTCCGCAGAGTCCTTAAGGGTAACTTCTTAGCTCCGCTGCTAAGGCTTAGATGATAGCACTTACGGTCGCCTCCTTCAACGTGAAGGGGCTGAACGTTCCTGAAAAAAGGTCTCGTATACTTTATGAGATGCATAAATCCAAAGCCCATATATTGTGTTTGCAAGAAACACACTTTTGTAAAACTACATATGTCTGTATTGAGAAACAGATATTACCCTGTTTGGTGCCAGAGTAGTAACCCGGAGGCGAAGACGAAGGGCGTTGCGGTTCTCTTCCATAAGTCATTGCCCCTCCAAATTATAGAGGCTAAGGAGGACCCGGAGGCCAGATATATTTTCGTAAAATGCAGCCAATGTTTACGTCCCGAACCAAGGACAGTTGACCTTTATCTCTGGGGTTTTGGATGATTTGACTCTCTTTGCTCAGGGTGCAGTGATACTGTGTGGCGACTTCAACACAGCTCTTAATCCAGAAGTGGATACCTCTTCGGGAAGGAGTGCCATCCCATTAAGCAAATTGAAAAAGATCAGGAAACTCCTGCATGACATGCAATTATGCGATGCGTGGCGCATCATGCAGCCGAACGACAAGGACTACACCTTCTATTTTCCCCCCCACAAAGTATATAGTCGTATTGACTATATATTTATACAACACGCCCTACTCCCTTGTTTATGTAACGCATCCATAGGCCAAATCTTACATTCAGATCATGCCCCGGTATACTGCACACTGAAGCTGTCCCTTAGTAACAGACGGCCCTTCTCATGGAGGCTAAACGAATCGCTCTTAGACGATTCTCTCTGTTTGACAGAACTAAAGCTAGCCACTCAGCATTTTGTGCAAGATCACGAAAATGATCCCTCCTCTCACCAGATAAAATGGGAGTCCTTGAAATGCGTGTTGCGTGGAGTCCTAATTAAGCATGGCTCCAGGCTTAAAAGAGAGGCTGCTGCTAAATTGCTGAAGCTATTAGATAGATTGCAGGCGCTGGAATCCACGCACAAGCATTCGGGTGGGGAATCGGTTTATACGGAACTGGTTCAAGTCAGGCACATTATTCGTGAACTACTTGATCAAAAACAGAGGCGATTTAGGCAGATTTGCTCGCACTCTTTTTATGAGTGGAGCAACAAGCCTGGGCGTATGCTAGCTAGAGCGTTAAGGGACAAAAGAGCGTCGCTCTTCATTCCATCGGTGAAAACTAAATCAGGAAAGATGACTCATCTGATAAAGGAAATTTTGGAAAGTTTTCACGATTATTACACAGATTTGTATAACCTCCCCCAGGCGGCCCTCACAAAAAAATCAGATAAGCTAAATGACTATCTTCAACGTATGGCCCTTCCGAGAATTGCCCCTGATAGACTGGCAGCCCTAGAAGCCCCCTTTACTGCGGAGGAGCTGGACTCAGCAGTGGCGTCCACCCCATCTGGCAAAAGCCCAGGCCCAGATGGTTATACGGCCAAATGCTACAAGGTTCTGGGTGAAGTGCTCTGTGGACCAATGTTAGACTCTTTTAATTCTATTTCACTGTCCAAGAACTTTCCAACTTCGTCGTTACAAGCTTATATTACAGTGGTGCCCAAGGAAGGAAAAGATCCTCATCTTTGCTCAAGCTACAGGTCAATTTCTCTCTTAAATACGGACCTGAGGCTGTATGAAAAGCTCCTGGCTACTCGTGTTAACGCCATTCTGGAAGGTCTCATCGCTCTTGACCAAGTGGGATTCATACCTTCCCGAGAAGCCCGAGATAATACTTTGAAAACTTTCTCTTTAATTCCTCAGGCTCGTACAAATGGGGTGCCCTGCATGCTGATATCGCTGGATGCCGAAAAGGCGTTTGATAGAGTAGACTGGTCTTTTCTCCAGGCTACCCTCACTCAATTGGGGTTAGGCCCTGTTATGATCCAACGTATTATGGCGCTCTACTGGAACCCAAGTGCCCAAATCAGGATTAATGGCTCGCTATCGTCTCCAGTGTATATACAAAATGGCACCAGGCAGGGTTGTCCTCTATCTCCCATCCTATTTGTCCTGGTAATGGAGCATCTGCTGCAGGAAATCAGGAGAAACCCGGATATTCAGGGGATCCAAATCCAGGGAGACCAGTTCAAATGCGCGGCTTTCGCAGATGATCTCCTCCTATACATAACTCAACCACTGACTTCCCTTCCATCCTTAATGTCATCCTTGGAAACCTTAGGCTCCCTATCCAACTTTAAAATTAATTTAACTAAATGTACTGCCCTGAATATCTCCTTGGGAGACTCCATGGTTGCTCTCCTGAGGCAGAACTTTCCACTTGGGTGGGCACAGGAGGCCTTCAAGTATTTAGACGTTTCCATTCTAGCGAAACTTCAAAAAACGGAGGAATTTAATTTTGTCCCACTTTTGAATACCATAACAGCAGACCTGAACCGATGGAATAGTAAAGATTTCTCCTGGGTTGGTCGCATAAACGTTATTAAAATGAATGTCCTTCCTAGGCTACTATACTTGTTCCAGGCGCTTCCCATTCTGTTGCCAAAGACCTTCTTCAAGGCCCTGGACAGATGCCTACGGCCTTTGTATTGGGAGGAAGGAGAGCGAGGATTGCAAAATCGGTTCTTACTAGACCCAGACAGGAAGGCGGCCTGGCGCTACCAGATGTTAAAGCTTATTACTTAGCAGCGATCTCCGTGAGATTCATAGATCACTATCGTTTAGGCCATCTAAAAAGCTGTGTGCAACTAGAAGAGCGGATCTCTAGACCCCCTCTCTCCCAATTCCCCTGGTTGAGGGCTCAGTCATGTCTAGGAAACAGGTGTTAACTTTACCCTGAATTGCACAGAACTCCTTATTGGCCTGGTATAGATACGGAGGTGCCCTACATCTCTTTTCCCCAGATGGCCTTCTTACCACTGTACTGCATAACCCAGTCCTGGCTCTGGCGGGCCCCCCATCGGGTTTAGGGAGGTGTGAGAACCGGCTGATTTTTAGAGATCTTCTGACTTCCCGGTCACTGAAACCACTGTCGGAGATTTCTGACGTTCTATCCGCTCACTTGCTCTCTTGGTTTAATTATAGTCAGATCCACCACTTCTATGTTACTCATAAACCTACTCTGAATTTTCACAGAGATCTAACTCCTTTTGAGGAGATGTGTGTGGGAAGGTGTCCCTATGATCATGCAATCTCACGGGTCTATGACCTATTGATTCGCTCCTGTACTAAATCCAGCCCAGCTTACCGAACTGGTTGGTCTAGGGAACTTGGGAGGACGATAGCAGAGGAAGATTGGCAAAAAGCCAGCATTCTCTCATATAAGGCCATGGTCTCGTGTAGTTTGCAGGAACTAAATTTTAAAATTCTCGCCCGATGGTATAGAGTTCCTACCCTGCTCCACGCCATATACCCCTCTGTACCCAGCTGTTGCTGTAGGTGTGGTTTGGAGGAGGGCACAATGACCCACATATGGTGGAAATGCGCTGAAATACAGGGTTTTTGGGAAAAGGTTATTCATGTCATTTACTTAACCAAGGGGTAAAGCTTCAGAATGACCCGAGGGTGTTTTTGTTGAGCATTATACCCCTACCGACTAGTACCCTTAAAGGTAGCTTAATTATCTTCATGCTCAGTGCGGCCAGGATATTGATCCCCCGGCAGTGGAGGTCTACAGGCATTCCCTTTATATCTGATTGGTATAAGGAAATTTTCTTTCTTCAGCATATGGAGCGAATCAGGGCAGATAAAGAGAATATGGTAGATAGGTTCAGGGCTTCCTGGTCTGATTGGATGGCTTTTAGTGCATCCCCGGACTATGTCACATTCAATTAAATTGTAGGATCTTCGCTATATGAGGCCTGCGGACACTAAAGAAGGGTGGCATTTCTTTTGTTAATACAAGTGATTATTGTACCCAAATTAGGGACTCGTACTCCTTTGCATCTGACCAGAATCAGAGTGACCGTAATAGTTATTTCATTGTTTCAATACATCTTTCTCTCGCGGTCCATCTCTCCAAGGTTGGGTTTGGTTTTAGTGTTGACAAGTTTGCAGGTTTCTGACTGTTGCACTAGTGTCATTGGCAATTCTTCTGACAATTTCTATAGTCGCTTTTCAATTTTCCTAAGATGATCTATGTAACGGGATGTATAGTCCTACTCTCCAGGTCCTGAAAAACAACAATTGAAACGACTCTATATGTTTTTGGACATTAAGAGCAATAGGAGAACATAGATCTGAACTATGTTGACGATTACTTATTGTTATTGCCTTTCCTGGTGGCTTCATGTGCTCATTGGTGACTAATATTGTTTCCTGCAGAACTTTGTTCCGGTTTGGTTCATATCTGTGTTTTTCATCTTTAATAAATCTTTTGAATATGAAAAAAAAAAATTAACCAGAACATCTTCTCCCATTGACTTTAATGGGGTTCGAAGTTCGGTTCGAGTTCGACTCAAACTTCGAACCGAACTTCTCAAAATTCGAGGTTCTACTCAAACTCGAATTTTTTAGGGTTTGCTCATCACTAAAACTTACCAATCATAGTCACATTGGTGGTAACAGGGAGATGGGTATGGTCAACTATTCACCTTCAGGTCCCAAAGCGCATTAGACATCAGGCTCCATGGGAAGGTAAACCTCTAGTCAGGCTTACCTGAAGACAAGCATCACGATGAACCCAAGGTAAGGTGTTTGGATAGTAAAAGGAAATGCTCACGTGCAAGTGCTTGCTATAAACAAGCTTAACTTCAGGTTCCTGTGCCCAGGCTGCGTAGGGGGAGGGGAATGAACTGATACCACAGCGATCACTGTAAACTGTGATACCATGCTCCCACAGTCCAACCACTCGTAATTGAGCAAATGTAAGCATTAAAGAGAAACAGGCTTTGGTATAGCAGTTACCCAGTACATCAGCATTGAGAAAGAACTACAATAGACATTTTCATTGCATGTAGGTAAATAGGTAAATATTGTGCCCTGTACAATGTAGTTATAATTAGGAACATTCACATATTGTCCCCTATAAAATATAGTAAATAGCAAGACCTCATACAATAACAAAAACAATAAATCCTCATTTATGTTGTGATGTATACAGCTACGAGGATGAATATAAAAATATGAGTGAAGAATGATAACATCAAGTAGTGAAGGCATATGCCTCTGCTTAAAATAAATAAAGAAGGAGTTATTGAGATACCATAAAGGGAAATATATGTGAAACAATTATATATAGCAACAAAAATTAAGTTAAGACCATTGGGAGATATAGGGCCTCACTGTGCCGCCTCCGCTGTCAGATGCAGGAATGCGCTGTTAGGCGCAAGCTTCGCCACTTTCATATGCGCCCAACATAAAGGGGCGTTCTGTGGGCGTTCTGGGGCGGGACAGACTACATTCGAAATCTCCGACGCATGTGTGAATGCGGGTCGGCAAAGTAAGGCGCATTACAGCTCTGACAGGCAGACCTATTTCAATGTGGCCTGTCTGCCGGAGGCGTCGAAGTTTGCCCCGCATGTATGAGCGCACTTTGGCGCCGACATACATCAGGCGCAGTTTTCACAAAAAAAAACATGAAAACAGGCGCTTTGACGCACCGATCTTCATACATGTCCCCCATAGTTTTTAACCTTCAAATCCAAAACACCTCCCTCTGTAATAATTTCTTGCCCCAGACTCCACCTCTAACAGGGGGATTGATCAAAACAATGGAAAAGAATTTAGTGCTTTTGGGGTCATGCATCATGTTAACATGTCCGGAAATCAGGGTATCTCTATTGTGGCCGATATCGTTAGCATGGTCCCCAACAGAAATTCTCTGATAGTGTTTCCGATATATTCTAAACTATTCTAAAGGATCGATTCTGTCAAACTAATCTCATTAGCTTCTATGAGGAGCAGAGTTAGACTGAATCCAGTTAAGGCATTGGATATCATATATCTAGATTTTTCTAAAGCATTTGATACTGTGCCACATAAAAGGTTGGTAAGTAAAATGAGAATGCAAAGGGTGGTGATTAATGGTACATTCTCATATTGAACCCCTGTTACTAGTGGATTACCACAGGTGTCAGTATTGGGCCCTATTCTCTTTAATATTGTCACGGTTGGAGGTAGTGGATCCTCTGGACCACTGCAAGCGATGGCGTAAGCCACGCCAGGGAGCGGAATCTAAGTAGGTCCCGGTTTTCACCAGAGCCCGCCGCAAAGCGGGATGGACTTTCTGCGGCGGGAGTCTACTAGCTCGCTTCCACTGACGTGACTTGCTTGCGGAGGCAGCCAAGGTGTAGCGTGGTACAAAATCGTAAGGCAGGATCGTAGTCGGGGACAGGCAATAAGGTCAGGACAGGCGGCAAAGGTTCGTGGTCGAGGACAAGCAGGAAGGTCAGGGCAGGCGGCAAGATTCATGGTCGAGGGACGGAGGCAAATGGTACAGTACACGGTAATCAGAACAAGACTGCAGGAACGCTTTCTCAGGAGGCTAGTGGTACTAAAGATCCGGCGCTGGGCACAGGAAGGGGCAGGCTTTAAATAGGGGCTGCGACCGGCAATGGAATTTACCGGTGCGCTGGCCCTTTAAATTCAACAGTGCCGACGTGCGCGCGCCCTAGGAGGCGGGGATGCACGCACCGGGAAGCAGAGACACAGTCAGGAGCATGGCTGGGTAAGATGGAGCGAGCGCAGGGCATGGATGCGCCCGCAACCCGGAGGGTTGGTCGCGGGGGCAGCCGTGACAAATATATTCATTACTGACCTTACAGAATGATTGCACAGTAGAATATAAATCTTTGCAGATGATATTAAACTCTGTAATGTAAACAACACAATAGAGGATAAAGTTTTATTACAAAGGGTTCTGGATGAGTTGGAGGTCTGGGCAGAAAATGACAGATGAGCTTTAACACAGATAAATGCACGGTTTTGCACAACGTCGGACTGCCCCAGCGTAAAATCGGAGAATCCTCTGAAGGGCCCTGAGACCGTCACATGTGACATCCGCCGGAGCTGTAGTGTACTGCCTGCCGCTCAGCACTCGCAAGAGCAGTGCTGGTGTAAAGAAGCTGCGGAGGATGCAGCATCAGCAGGAGAGCTCCGGCAGCTGTATCCTCTACTGAAAAGCA
Source organism: Phyllomedusa bahiana (assembly GCA_025379985.1). Taxonomy (NCBI): domain Eukaryota; kingdom Metazoa; phylum Chordata; class Amphibia; order Anura; family Hylidae; genus Phyllomedusa; species Phyllomedusa bahiana. The sequence goes on along the minus strand of JAODAL010021393.1, from coordinate 50,640 downwards.
GCCGGCTCCAGCGCTCTATAGAAAGGCTGTAAGCCTACCAGCCCAGAAACTAAGGGGAGATATAGATAGGAGGAAGCACGAAGAAGAATCACTCACAACTTCTGCCTCCTCTGCTGTACAGCAGGCAGAGCTGTGACCTGACTGCAGCCTTCCAGCAAGTGAGGGGACAGTGGAGGAGGCAGGAGACGAGATTGCTGCCAGCTCCTGCCTCCTCAACAGCACATATACCATCCATGAGTCTCAGGAGGTTGCAGCTTTAAGAGCAGAGAAAGTAAAGCTAGCACTGATTGGTTGAGGTTCAGCCAATCAGTGTAAAGCTTTCATTACTGAGCACTGCCGTCCTGCTGCACTTCCTGCCTGTTTCCATCCCAGAGAGTCCACACATCATTGAGCAAGTACAGTATATACTCTCATCACATATGGGTTAGACAATTACAATACCTGGGCTTTTCTGTATGTCACAGTGCCCAGATGGAGAGGGGGGTACATGGGGCCTGGGAGCTGGTGTCACCTGTAACCTTGGTGTCTTTGTTCCTGTTCATATTACATTTGGGTCCGGTCCATGGCCTCAGTCACGGGTCTCTGCCATAGTACTTGAAGAAAAGTATCCCAACGTATACCATGGCGTATCCATAGGAATCTATAGGGAAAATATGGTTTCTTCCGGACATTTGCTCTATTTCCTGAAGTTAGAAGAAACTACATTTCCCCTATGGATTCCGATGGATACGCCGTGGTATACATTGGGGTATTTTTCTTCAAGTACTCTGGCAGACACCTGTGACTGAGGCCCTGAACCGGACCCAAATGTAATATGAACTGACCCCTTACAAAAAATTTTTTTCTAAAATGTTTCATTTAAAAACCAGCAGCCTGCTCATGGGGAGGAAACCAGACCCAGGCTTTTCTCCCCTAGGAAAGCCGTGCGGGAAAGAGCCTTAACCCTTCCTGCAGGGGTTTTATAATATGGTTTTGTTTTTTCCTCGCTGCCCCCCCGACCCAAATTTTTTTTTTTTCACCTAAAAAGACTATGAGGCTTTCGTTTTGGGGTAAGATGTACTTTTAATAGTGTCATTAACGCACCTTTAAAATATATGGGAAACTGGAAAAAAATTCTGAATGGGGAAATGTGAGAAAAAAAACTTGTCCCTGCTAGGGGGGTTTTTTTTTTAAGGGCTCACTTTCGGTGTAAATGATGTGTTTTCTGCATTCTGAGGTTGTTACAATTCCGAAATTTCCCGGTAGGGTTTTCCTTACATTTTGTGCTGTAAAAAAATCCAAACATTTCCTATTTTTTTTAATTTACATGAAACCCTATTTCTGAAACCCAATAATTTTTTGCTTTCACTATGGACTGAGTGGGGGGAATTTTTTGGGGGTAAAGTGTATTTTATTGGGCCCTTTTTGGGTCTTTTGACTTTTCACTTTTTTTTCAATTTTTGTGGGCGTGAAATGATAAAAAAACTGAACTTTGGCGTTTGGTTTTTTTTTTCCTTCTTTAGTTTTAGGTGTGGGATCAATTATTTTTTGATAGATCGGCTTTTTCCCGGCTGTTACCGTGGGGAGCTGAAATTTAGTAGCTGACAGCAGCCTTCTGTATAGCGGGATTGTGGTAATCTCATACATAAAACTTATTGACACCGGATGTACTTATACTCATGTGTCATTAGGGGTTAATGTTAAAATAAAAAAAATACAGCTTGTTCCATAAAAATGCTCATTTTTGGACAGGTCCCCCAAAAAGGTTGTTTTGGTCAAAACAATGCAAAAAAATTTTGATGTTTTTATTTTTTTCAGAAAAAACACAAAAAGACAATTTCAATTTTGTCTTGAAATTTAACGCAAATGAGATACCCTAAAATTTTTCTGTATATAAAACCTTAAAAAAAAACCCCCCATTAAATAAAAAAAAATTAGTTTTTTTGCTTTCCCCAAAAACAAATAATTTTTTTAAATTTTTTGGGGGAATACATTATTTTTTGAAAAAATATTTTTCTTGAAAATAGATTTAGCCCCATAAAAAGCCCCAAAATAAGGCTATGTTGATTCAAAAAAATAAAAAGATTAAACTTTTAAGACAGAAGAAATACCCATTTGGGGGCACTGTTATGTTAGAGGCCAATGTGGTATTATTCCCTTTGGGGGCCCTTATAGATAGTGAGTTTGTACGGAGGTAGGAATTAGTAGGAAAGTGCTGGAAAAGTAAGATGTTTGTGTGGTCAATTCTACAGGAATGAGTCATGGCTAGAGATGGGCGAATTTCTCAAAAATTCGATTCGGTCACTTCGCTGAATTTTCCGACAAAAATAAATTCGGTCCGAATTACTTCGGGACGAATCGCGTTAAAAGCAGTATTCCGGGCTGCACAGAGTGAGGGTGCTGTAGATTGTCCCATGCTTAAATATGAGAGGGAGTTTGGTTTTGGGTTTCAACAATGTTGTGTTTTTAGTTGACAGAGATGACTGCCGCCGCTTTTAGAATCGCTTCATAAAAAATTTCCCCTGGGATTAAAGGGCAAACTGCCCAAAAAACTAAAGGGCGGGAATGTACCTGAAAAAGTATGCAACGAATGGCCGAAAAAAACAGTTTAGGTCAGGTGGCACAATACAAGTGTGAGGTACCAGAAACAGGCAAGGTCAGGCGTGGCCAATCCCTTCTGGAGGGGGCAAACAGGAGGAAGCCACGAAAGGCACAATGATGGAGCGGGGTCCGGGACCAGCAGAGGTCAGGAGTGGCACATGACATTCGGAGGTGGCAAAACAGGAGGAAGACGAATGGCACAATGATGAGAGCGGGAGGTACGGGCAGCGATGAGGTCAGGCAGTTTTACAATGAATTCTGGAGGTGGGAAAAAAGGGGGAAGCCCCAGAATGGCACAAAGGAGAGCGGAGGTCAACGGGCCCGCAGAGAGGTCAGGCGTGGCACAATGACATTTTGGAGGTGGGAAAAAAAGGGGAAGGCGAATGGACAATGATGAAAGCGGAGGTCCGGCGGCAGCAGATGAGGTAGGCAGTGGCACAAGACTTTGGAGGGGCAAAACAGGGGAAGCCACGAATGGACAATGACTGAGACGGAGGGGCACGGCGGCAGAGCATGAGGTAGGGGGACAAAGACACAGTGTGGAGGACACGGGGAGCAGCCACAGAGCAGCATGAGGTCAGAAAGTGGCACAATGACATTCTGGAGGGGGCAAAACAGTATTAGGCAAGGTGGGAAATCACACATGTAGAGGTCAAACGCAGCAGGACGAGGTCAGGCGTGGAAAAGAATTCTGAGGTGGAAACGTATTAGGCCCAGTGTGGGACAATGCCGTGTGGAGGGGACGGGGGAGTCACAGCGCGCTTTAGGTCAGAGAGTGGCACAATGAATTTGGGGTTCAAAAAAGGGGAAGCCCCAGGTGGACAATGACTGAGAGCGGAGGTCACGGCGGCAGCAGCATGAGGTCGGCAGTGGCAAATGAACATTGGGAGGAATGGGAGCAGCACAGCAGCAGATGAGGTCAGACAGTGGCCAAAGACAATTCTGGAGGTGGCAAAAAAAGGAGTAGGCCACAGGGGCCAATGACGAGATTTGGGTGGGGGGCGGGAGGAGCAACAGCATGAGGTCAGAGAGTGGCACAATGAACAGTGTGGATGTCAAAAGGGAAAAGCAGAGCGCTAGGTCTAGAGTGGAAAAAATGAAGGGTGTTGAGGTGGGTGGCAATACCAAATCCTGGTAAGATGATGGGGGAGATGGAGATACTGGCGCAGATGTGTGGCTCGGCGGGTGGCGGCATCAGAATAGTGGCTGAGGCAGGGAGTTTGACCCCCGACTGAACCTAAGTATTGGTTGTGGAATCCTGGGGATCCACGCCGATTCATTTGAAAAAGGTCAGTGTTCCCATTTCCGTGGACCGGGTTTTCTTGGGGTAATGGCCCCGCCGCACTAAACACCCCCCTCTATGCACAATGGGGGGAAGTTCTCCACTGCAAAAACGGGAAAGTTGGGCCCCCCACATCCAGTTTGGCTGCCCCGTAGTCCAGGGATCTTCTAATGAGGTGGGGTGCTGTTCAAGAGGCCAAACCTTTGGTTCAGGGATGTCAAGGTCCTGGGTGCTGTGTGTGGCGTGCCTCCTCACTAGGGGGTGAAAGGAAATTTCTCAGTGACTCCGATTTTGGTTATACTGATGGGTGGGTATGCTCCTACCCCCCCAACCCTTTCCCCCGCAGGGGCAGTAGTACGTGGCGTGAGGACCCCGGTGACCGCAGGGAGGGACGATGGGAATAGGCGGGCCAAAATGATTAGGGGTTTTCCCATGGTTTTTTAGTTTGTCTTCCCCCTATTTGCTGGAAAAGACTCCCCTTTTGGACCGGGTTCGAGGGTCCAAAAGGGTGGAGAGCCAGAAGTCATCCCCCTGCGGTGCTGATATTCGGCTGTCCTGCCCGGGGAATAGCATGCTGGGGCCATCTGCACAAGTGTCCCGGGGGGTCCTGCCTCCCTTTCCCCGTATACTGCCCCGGTGTTGGGGGTTCTGCCTGTCTTCCCCTCTCCATCCCCCCTCCCGCGCCCGCTCCTCCCCTTGTCCCTGGGTAGAAAATCCACTATTTCACCAGACAATGCTTTGCTCCAATGTCCTCCCCCTCCCCCTCTCCCTTTCAGTCCCCCCGGACCTCGTGGCCACGTATGTGTGCCCCGTCCAGTCCCTGCCCCGAAGTTTTTCAGCATTGTTCCCGGGAAAGACGTTATTATCCCCTAGTCCTGGCGACTGACAAATACTCGCCCTCCCCGAATGGGCCCCAACAACGGAGGTGTCACGTTACTGCACTGGCTGACATAAAGTTAAAAAAAGGGGAGTACTTCTGTCTGCCTGGATCATAAAAAATCGTTTAAAGGCCTTTCTCGTTCTCGTCGGTCCAAAATGTCAGGTGGAATTCCAGGGGGAAACATCGCTATCAGAGTGTGTTGGGGGAGGCCGTTCTGCCCCGGGAACTCGGGAGGGTGTTCCTGACTTTGTACGAATGGATAAAGTGCTGACGTTTCTGGCCATTTTCAGAATCTGCTGAAGAGCGGTGGAAGACTTGAGGAACCTTTTCACAACCAGATTGAACACGTGCGCCATGCAGGGCACATGGACCATCCCCTCCATCCCTCCTCCCATTGTCCGTCACCAGGGTTCCGATTTGCAGTTGGCGCGGAGAAAGCCACACATCGTTTTCTTTTTTGCTGCATAAGCGGAGGAAGTTCCCCCCTGTGTGATTTCGTTCCCCGAGGCAAGCCGGGTTTTAGAACTGCGTGACACCACTGTACCCTACACATGGGGTATGATGGAGCAGTACTTGTGGAGCTGAGATGGTGGTGGTGGTGAGGAGGAGGGGGCGGCTTTGGCCCCAGGTGCAGCAGATTGCAACGTGGAGGAGAAAGCGGCGTCTCCTATCAAGTTGTTGGTGTGCCTGGGCAGGAAGCACATTCACCCAGTGGGCCGTAAAGGACATGTACTGGCCCTGACCGTGTACAGCTCCAGAGTCCGCGCTGCCGTGCACCTTGGAACAAACCGATAAGCTCAAGGACTGACCCACCCTTTTGTTCTACATATTTATGAAGTGCTGGTACTGCCTTTTTGGAAAAAATTACGGCTTGGAACTCTCCATCTCGGCTCGGCACAGCCATTAGTTCTCTGAATGGTGCAGAGTCCAACCATTTGGAAAAGGGGGGGACTGCAATACCAACAACTTGGACAGGAGCACGGTCCCGCTGCTGCACCTTAGGATGGTTGGACGCATACTGTTGTCTCTTTTTAATCGCCTCGCTGAACGACTGCTGGCGGCCATGAGTAGCGAGGAGCAGGTAGCATCTGGATCGGGAGATGATGTCAAAGAGAAACAGCTCCCTTTGCAGAGGTGGTGGAGCCTTGACGGGCTTCAATGGCATGCATGCCAAGGGCGCTGCTGCTGCTGCTGTTGCTGTAGCGGCAGGATGGACCCCACATCTGAGCCACGTTTCTCCCAGGCCACCGGATGGTGACGCTGCATGTGTTGCGCAGGGCGTGGTGCCAACGTTAGCTCCCTGGCCAAAACTTCACTTTCTCCCCCCAAGATTCTAATTATACCAATTCGGCCCCTCCGGTGTCTTAGCAAAGAACTGCCACACCGCCGAGTATCGGATTTTCCCGCCAACGCTCCGCATGAGTGATACTGCCCCCGCTGCCTCGCTGAGCTCCTGTGCCGCTACTTTCTTGGACCTGCGAAGCGGGTTTTTTACCCCGGGCCCGCTTGGCTCCAACCTCACACTGCTGCTACCCTGTGACTCACGGCCACACGACCCACTTGCTGGCTGCGCTGCTTGCCTGACGCGCAAGCTGACGCCCTCTTCTCCTGACGATGATGAAGCCCTTGCCTCACCTGGCTCCCAAGTGCGGTCGGCTACATCATCATCTATTTGTGTTTCATCATCACTGCTGTCCTCATCACCGATCTTGGTTTGCCGAGGCTGACCTCTCACAACATGACCTCCCATGCCACTCTCAACATCTATACTTTGCGCCTACTGCAAGAAGCAGGGGTTTTGGGCCCCCATTTCTTCGTCCCAAGTAGCTGCTGACTGCCCTCCTCAAATTGTTCATCCTCGCTATTAGTGGCGCTGAGCCCAGCCACATAGTAGATCTCTGGCTGAGGGAACCGGATGGGACAGAGGCGGGCTGAGGGACGATGAGGGCCGCTGACCCGCTCCGGGCCATGCCAATAAGGGTTGTGTCTGAGGTTCCCACCGACTCTTGGCTGGGGTTGTTCAGATGTCATCTGGGAGGAAAAGGAGACCTAGTCAACCAAACAAGAACCCCTTTGGGGTTTCTGAACAACCACGGCCGCTGATGAAGCGACAGTTGTGGCCTCACCGAGGACCCTGCTGCGACGTCCCCTTGCTGTGCTGCGACCTGGGCCTGTTCCTGGAATTTTTTGTGCCACTGCCACTTTTCAGGTGCAGAGCCTGCCACCTCTCTGTCTGAATACTGTTTGTGTAAAAATGTACAGACACTGTTTGATGATGATATCTGTATATGATAAATATACACCTGTTTTTGACTCAAATGAACCCAGTAACAAGCTTGGGTAACCCTTGGATATAAATTGCGCTCCACAAATGGCCAGGAAAAATTTACTTGTATGTGCCGTTTAAAAACACTGTGGGCCACATGTATGAAGCTCGCCGGGTCGAGGCGCCGTTTTCCACTCGTTTCCCGGCGGAATCTGCGCCTGATTTATGTCAGGGACGGGCCGCGCTCATACATATCATGTAAAGTCCGCCGCGCCTCGCCAGTGCGTGGGGCGCAGTGCGGGAATGAGGCGAAGTGCGCCGCTGCGTCTGAGATTGTCCGCCGGAGGTAGTGCGATCATACATGCGGGGAAAAGTCCGCCGCGCCTCGCCAGTGCGTGGGGCGCAGTGCGGGAATGAGGCGTAGTTCGGCGCTGCGTCTGAATTGTCCGCCGGAGGTAGTCGATCAACAGGGGTAAAAAGTCCCCGCACCTCCCCATGCGGGGGCACAGTGGGGGACATGGGCGCTGGCGGCGCGGGCCCCGAAGATTCCCCCGTCCGGGGGAAGTGCCCTCATACTGCAGGAAAAGCCGCCGCGCCTCCCCAGGTGTGGGGCCGGGCGGGACTTAGGCGCGTGCGGGACTGCCCCCGGAAAATTTTTCCCGATGCGAGACAGTGGAGGGGCAAAAAATCTTCACATGTCGGTGGGGGTATAAATCCAAAACCCCTTTATAAAGGGTTCACATTTCGGGAAAGAGCTGAAAGATTAAAAAATAAAAAATTACTAAAAAAAATCACTTTCCATATCCAAGTAAAGAATTAGGAATTGGAAAGGGCCGGGAAATACAGTATTTAAAAATTCTGAAACCTATTCTCTTGGGTCGCCAGAAACCCGCCAATCAGAATAAGCGACCTGAACTATTAAAAACCTATGGGGCAGGATTGACAATCAAATCCACGCGGGACTGTTCAAAAACAGTAAAAATGCTAAAAACAGCTGTTTGGGCTGAGAAAAGGGGGGTTGGCTATTCACCCAATCAAATGGAGCGAAAGTCCCATTCTGGGCTATGAAAATTTTAGACCAATCAGAATCACAAAAAAAAGTCCCATTTGCCTAGGGGGAAAGTTTATACCAACAGAACCCACACGGGACTGTTCAAAATCAGAAAAAAAGCTAAAAAAGCTGATTGGCTAGATAAGGGGGGGGTTGGCTATCTCAGCCAATCAGAATAGGGCCAAGTCCCATTCTAGGCTTGGAGAAGTTTAGACCAATCAGAATACGAGCGCAAAGCCCCATTTAGCCTATGGGGAAGTTTAACCAATCAAAATCCCCGGCGGGACTCTTAAAAATACAGAAAAAAAATGCTAAAAACGCATTGGCTGAGAAAACGGTTTGGCACTCACCAACAAAATGGGGAGCGAAAAGTCCTTCTAGGCTAGGGAAAGTTTAGACCAATCAAAATACGAGGAAAAAAGTCCCTTTCAGCCTAGGGGAAGTTTACCCAATCAAAATAAACGGCGGGACTCTTCAAAAAACAGTAAAAAGGCTGAAAAGAGCTGTTTGGGCTAGCTGGGGGGGCGCCAGCTCCCAATCACAGCAGAGCTACTTTCCCATGGTTCATGGAGAAAACAAATCCCAGCGACCCGGTTTGTGATTGGTTAAGTTAAAAGAGGGCCGTAATTTGGACAATGGGAGAGGGCGGCTCCTAGGTTTTTAATGCAATTGGTAAAAAAACGAAACAGGGTAAAATCAAATATAACTACAGAAGTTGTGCCGATGTTAATCAACAAATACTAAATGGGGCTAACGTAAAAAAAAAAAAAAGCCAAAAAATCATTTTTATTTTTTATTTTCGTTATAAAGGATCAAAGTATGGGTGCCGAAAAAAAAGAATAAGCATGTTTTTCTGATTTTAGGGACTTTTTTTTTTTTTCGTTAGCCCATATTGTTTCCTTTTATATACAACAGCACAATTTCTGTATTTTATAATTTGATTTCAGAAGTACATTTTTTATACCAGTTGGCTTAGAAAACCCTAGGACGTCCCCCGCTCTCCCATTGGCCCCAAATTACGGCGCCCTTTTAAATTTCGATTCCCATAGAATCTATGAAAAAGCAGCTCGCGTCTGTTTTGGCAAAGTGGACGGCCCCGGTGCCCCCCCCAAATCAGCTCGTTTCGCCTTTTACTGTATTTTGAACTGTCCCGCCTTTAATAAATTGGCCCATTTTTCTCCATAGGATAGAATGGGCCATTCGCTCCTTTTCTGATTGGTCAATTCTCCCCCTAGGCAAAGGGGACATTGTGCCCTATTTGAGGGTTTTGGTTTATCCCGCCCAAGGGGAGAATAGCTTTAAAAATTTAAAATTCTGTCTTTCCCGGCTTTTCCTCTATGGCAATTCCCTATGTAGCGCGTCTGGGCGACGAAGCATTTTTGGGTTTTAACGGGCTTTATTTTTAAAAAAGTGTTTGGTCTTTTTTGAGAATGTTTTCATATAAAAAATAAATTTTTTGATTAATATTTTATGCCGCGCGGCGTGAGCGCCGAGTTTGAGTGCGCTCATTTCCATGAGATAATGGGGGGAAAATAGCCCGGCTCTGATTGGCTGGGGTAGCCAAACCCCCCCAGCTCAGCCAAAAAGCTCTTTTCTGTCTTTTTATGTATTTTTAATTTTCCCCCCTGGATTCTGATTGGTTACACTTCTCCATAGGCTGAATGGGACTTTGTCCTCCTTTCGATTGGCTGAGCAGCCGGACCCCGGTAGCTCACCCAAACCTCTTTTCAGCATTTTTCGTATTTTTAATTTTTTCCCCCGGGGGTTTTGATTGGTAATTTTTCCCCCTAGCTTTTTAATGGTTCACTGCGCCCGATTCTGATTGGCCGGTTTTTGCCGACCAATGAAATAGGTTTCAGATTTTTAATTACTGCTTTCCCCCAATTTGCAATATCATATTTGTTGATATTGCCCGTTCAGAGTTTGGAAAAAAAAAAATGATGGTTTTTTTTATTATGTGTATTTTTTTTGTCAGCTCTCTTTGACACTCTTTTCCCCTTTAAAAGCAATTTTTTCCTATTCATACTCCGTTTCACGGAGCGGAGAGCCGAAATTTCTGTGCGATCTTCGATCTGTTCCCCGTGTTCCGTTTTTTGCTTCATTTTTGCCTCCGACAGGCATTTTGACCCAATCTGCTTGTCGGAGCGGAGCGCCCAAATTCTGTCGGTCTTCGATCCCCTTCCCCCGCATGTTCGGTCCCCCGCTTTACTTCGCCCCTGCCCCGGGGTTTTGACCAAAAAAACCTGGGGGCTTGTCGGAGCTGCCGGCGCCGCATTTGGCGGCCGCGAGGTACATGCCCGGACTATCGAGCCGCCGGTCCCGCCCCCGGGAAAGCCCACACCGCGCCCCCCCCCCACTGCCCGCCCCCTTTATGCGGACCGCAGCCCCAAAATGGCGAAGCTGTGTCCCACAGCGAGAATTTGGCTGGGGGGGCGCAGTGTACGCCAAAAACAGGGTAAAGTCCGTTCATACATTCGCCCGTGTGTTTTACTAAAAGTAAAAGCACAAACAGGCTTAATTACCCTTTGGGCATGAATTAGGCTACAGGGAAAAAAGTATATATTTTGGGGTTGAAAAAGACGGTTTATTTTTGTCAGCACACCAGCCCAAAACAAAGCTTAATTTAAACCCCCGGGGTAAAATTTCCCCAAAAAATTGAGCCGCACAAACCCCAGCTTTGTCGTGTTACAATTGGGTTTTCTCGCCAACAACAAAGATACGTTGTAATTAACCATTGGGTTGTGATTAGGACAGGAAAAATGTAAAAATTTTGGCGTGAAAAAAACGGTTTATTTTTTTCGCACACCAGCAAACAACGCTTTTAATTTAAACCCCCGGGGTAAATTGCGCCAAAGAAATTTAGCCGCCCAAACTAGTAGCTTTTTAGGTGTTACAATTGGTGTTTTTCTACGCCAACAACAAGAGATACGTTGTAATTAAAAACCCCTTTTCTTGTGAAATTTGGTACAGGAAAAAATTTAAATTTTTTTGGCGTTAAAAAAGAAGGGTTTATTTTTGTCAGAAACCAGCAAAAAAAGCTTTTTAACCCCCCTGGTGTAAATTGCCCCAAAAAAATTGACCCCAACAAACTAGTAGCTTTTGCGTGTTACAATTCTTTTTTTCCTATCCACCAACAAAGATACATTTGTAATTAACCTTTCTTGTGAGTTAGGCTACAGAAAAAATGTATATTTTTTGGCTTTGAAAAGAGGGTTTATTTTTTTCACAACCCAAAAAACAATTTAATTTAACCCCTGGATGAAAATTCCCCAAAAGAATTGGCCACACAAACTATATTTGTAGCGGTTACAATTGGGTTTTCTACCACACAACAAAATAACGTTGAATTAACCGTTTTTTTGAATTGGGTACAGGAAAAAATGTTATTTTTGGCGTTAAAAAGACGGTTTCTTGGGGCAGCACACCACAAAACAAAGCTTAATTAACCCGGTTTAAAAATTGCGCCAAAGAATTGACCCGCACAAACAGTGCTTTGTACGTTTTTTCAATTGCGTGTTTTCTACCCACACAACAAGAGAACTTGTAATTAACCTTTGGGGTGAACAGGCACAAAAAAATTATATATTTTTGGTTTAAAAAAAGACTTTTTTTTGGGGGTCACACACCACAAAAAAACCTTTAAATTAACCCCGGGATGTAAATTGCGCAATAAAAATTGAGCGGGGCCCCAAAAATGAAGTGGTATTTTATTGAAAAAAAACGCTGTTCTTTAAATGAATACAACGGGAACGGGCTTAGTCCCACTTGGATATTGAATGTTATGGCCTGAGTTTGGACGACACGGGGGTTTTTTAGACCAAACCCAAAAAATTGGGGTAAAAATTAAGAGAAGCAGTTCTGAGACAACTGAGACCCCCACAAACTTTTATAAAAACAATTTTTCAGAAAGTTATCAGCCGCGGCAGCACCTTCCCTGATCATACAGTGAGAGCGGTATGGCCCCCAGCACGCGCCGGACTTATATAGTGGGGGACGTCACAGAATCCCGCAGGGCTCTGATTGGGTTTACCTCTGCACATGGTCATGCAGGGAATGCCCCTTTTTCCTCCCCGAGTGTTTGCCCCCCATGACGCCAGTCCGCAGCCTTTTTTTCAATCAAAAGCACACTTCTTCACCCCAGTACCCCAAATTTTTGACTTCGTTCCGAAACCGAAGTTTTTTTGAAATTTTAAAAAGAATTTCCACTTTTGAATCAATTCGCCCATCTCTTTAGAAAGGCGTTTGGACCAAAAGGGGAAAAAAAAAAGAAAGAGAACGACTCTCATCAGAGAAGATGGTCCCCTATATGACGGTAAATTATTTTTAGGGAAAAGGTTTATATTCAGTAGTGGTATGGTGTTTTTTTAGTCATTTGGCCACAGTATGAAAACGTTTAGGGCTAAAAAAACTTTTCTGCACATAGAACCCCCAAACCCATAGCAAAACCCAAAAAGCCCCCCTTTCATAAGTGCTCTGGAAAAATTTGAGGGGGTTCTGATTTTTGCTAGGGGAACAAAGGAGTTTTAGATTAGCATTTTCAACTGTGGCCCTATGTGTTCATGGTCGGTGGTATTATTCAGTCACTCTGTGGTGGGGATATGTGGCCATGGTGGGGGAGGTTTTTTACTCAGTCACATGTTGGGGGGGAAGGTTATGATGTGACCTATTTGGTCTTTGGGAATTATTAGAATAAGCCCTTTGGGGGTTCCCAATTTTTTGTGTAGCAGTTTTTTGGTAACTGTAAAATCATTATTTTTGTGGTTTTTTGCTTTGGAGGGGTTCACACGGCATCTTTGGCATTGCTCGGCAAAAAAAAGCTTGGTGGGGGGCGTTGAAATTACTGCTTACAATCGTAATTTAACAGTCAAATGCCCCCTAAAGCCCAAGGCACATTGGCCTCCTGTCTTTGATATTTTCAGCCATACGCTGAAAAGAAGCGACTTCACTTTTTTACAACATGCGAAATTGATTTAAAAAACGCGGGATTTTAAAAAACGGGGGTTTTTTCACATCGCGTCAACAACGTCTTGCGCATTTTTTTAGGTCGGTCTCGGGAAAACGAGCCTGGGAAATTTTTTTAAGAAAAATGGGCGGGGGCCCCCTTCAGGGGGGTGGACAGTTTAAAAGGGAATCAGTAGCTTTGGGGTGGGCCACATGACTCAACTCCTCTGGTGGACCCTAGGCACCCCAGTCTGACACTGGTTATGCACATGGGGATGAAAAATCCATTCTTAGATTACTTGTTAAACTGAAAAATGGTGGGAAATACTGACACGGAAAATGACTTGGGAATCCTAGTGAATAGTAAACTTATTTGTAGCAGCCAGTGTCAGGCAGCAGCTTCAAATGCAAATAGTATTATGGGGTGTATTAAAAAGGGCATAGATGCCCATGATGAGAACATTAGTCTCCCATTAAAAAAAGTCACTGGTTAGACCACACATGGAATAATGTGTACAGTTTTGGGAACCAGTTCACAAGAAAGACATTGTAGAGCTTGAACAGGTTCAAAGGCAGGCAACAAGAGTAATAAAAGGACTGGAGGGACTACAATATATACCAGATATATTAGTAATATTAGGGTTATTTAGTTTAGAGAAAAGATGGCTTCAGGGTGACATAATAAATATGTTTAAATATATTAAAGGTCAATATAGAGATCTCTTCCAAGATCTATTTATACCCAGGATTGGGGCATCCTCTACATCTAGAGGAAAGTTTCTACATAAACATAGAAAGGGATTCTTTAATGTAAGGGCAATGAGACTGTGGAACTCTCTGCCAAAGGAACTTGTCATGGTGACTTCACTAACAGAATTCAAAAAGTGTCTGGATACATTTCTAGAGTGTAATAATATAACAAGTTATAGTGATTAGGATTCTGTAACTGTGTAACATGTGGCTTTAGAAATGACCCCCATGGTTTTGGAATAAATTAATTGTCTGATTTGGAAAAAAAATCGGTTTCAATTAGCGACGCAACCCCTGATTTCATAACACCTCTGAGGATGATGTCTAAGCCATGTAGTTGAACCCCCAGAGGTACTTAAGGAGCAGTGGACAAGTTGGTCTTTCAAGCTTTTTCCCTTTCTAAATGTGATATGTGGGTACTCCCCCACTATGTTTCTGAGATCAGGGTCAAGTTTTAGAATTTGCCAATTATTTTTAATAACCTCCTTCACTATTCTGGAGGGGCCATCAAAGTCTCCTACCAATCTAAAGACAGCATCTCCGGTATTATTCATGGTCGCTTTGGTAGTAAGTGCCAAGGCATGTTTATAGGTATCCATACATTCAAAAAGGCATAAGTAGGTACAACAAATCACTGCAACATAACTTATTTATTCCATATCCTATTTCATATGGTATTTCAGGTGCATAAAAATATAAGTATAGTCCGTGGTGACCTAATAGTTAAAAAGTTCATAAGAAATTCTCCAGCGACATCCAAGCTTCTGGGCTGCAATAGTGGAGGACACCACGGACAGGCGAGCAACTGCACCCAAGCATGCAACGTTTCAGGAAATAGGATATGGAATAAATAAGTTATGTTGCAGTGATTTGTTGTACCTGCTTATGCCTTTTTGAATGAATGGAATATTGAAGGAGCTTGAGGAACTCCAGCTGCAGGTGTGGTAGGCTTTGCTACTGGCATTAAGCTACCAGACATAGGGGTAACATGTTTATGGGTATCTCTAAGGATTTTATCTGAATAGTCTCCCACTATGAATCACCTAAATAATGAACCAGCTTGTCTATTAAATTCCCCCAAACTAGTGTAGCTCCTATGAACTTAATAAGGACAGGATGACTGCTGTCCAACCTAAGATGAGAATTGGTGCCCATAGGCTTAAAGTAAATAGAAAATTGTTCTTGAAAATGGACTAAACATTGGTGGTGGGGTATACAGTGTATCTAATCCAATATTGCTTTAGGCAAACAAACACATTTCCTTAACAAAAGATTAATTGACTACTAATATTTAATTTTTAATATTAAACATACTAAAAGAGCAATTACAATTTGAATGAATAACTGAAAAGTCATCAACACTGTCTCACTAGTACTAATAAGTAATAAAGTGCCTGGAGTTGTGTGGCATTCTTCATTTGGTTCCGCCGGGCATTGTTTATAATGAAGCAGTCACCAGTGTGTGATGTAGCCAAAGGATGTACACTTTTTTGCCTTTTTGTGACTCTTCCAGTCTCTCTGAATCTCTGTTGCAACCTGCTGATGACACTCTGTGACACTCAAAGCTGCCTGCTTGAAGCTTCCCAATGATGAGTTACAGTTGATCAATTGTAAGGTGTTGTCCTGAGGACTGTTTAAATCGCAATTCAAATTGATCCCCTAAATTTATTGGGCGATTCAGGGATCAAACACCTACTGGGAATTTTTCCATTCTGCTCCTTGTTAGAGATCAGCAAGTTGTGCAAAAAGTGCCGAAACACTAAAAAGTTGGACATGTGCATTCAAAAGGTAAGATATGGTCTCGTTTAGCTCATTTAAAAAATAAATTGTACTTTATACTTTTTACAAAAAAAAAATTAAAAAATTTTCTGTTCATCCTGAAATTTCAACCAAAAACCAGGCACTCCTAACCTTTTGTGAGTAGTGTATATTTTGATATTCATCCTCAGAACTGTATAAATCTCAGCATATATGGGGATTTAGCTGTATTTGTATGAGGTCTTTCTATTTACTATACACTAACAAGAAAAATGGTAACAATGTTTAGAACTTTTGACTTTTATGCTCCATATCTCACCATCCACTACTGCACATTAACTTGAGACCTATTCTCACCAGCATGCAGAAAAGCCACAGTATAATACATAGGGAGATTGCACAAATGCAAAAATACAAATAAAACAACCACTCACAACCCTCCATTATTATTATTATTATTATTATTATTATTATTATTATTTATTATAAAGCGCCATTGATTTCTGGGCGCTGTACATTCGAGGGGGTTACATACATAACATAAGTCAAACGAGTACAGTGATAAGTGATAATGACAATTGGCACGACAGAGGGAGAGAGGACCCTACCCGCGAGGACTTGCAATCTACAAGGAGGGGGAAAGAGACAGAAGGTGGGGGCAGACATGTTTGTGGAGGATGTAGTGACAGCAAGGTTAATGTATGTTATAGGCAAGCCTGAAGAAATGGGTTTTCAGATTGCTTTTGAAGCTGGTGAAAGTGGAGGAGAGTCTGATGTGTTGGGGCAGTGAGTTCCAGAGTGTGGGGGAAACACGGGAGAAATCTTGGAGACGGCTGTGTGAGGAGCTGCTGGGGTGAGAGCAGAGGATAAGGTCCTGTGAGGAGCGGAGATTGCGTGAGGGGAGATATTTGGAAATTAGGGCAGAGAAGTATGGAGGGGAAAGGTCATGGAGAGCCTTGTAGGTCATGGTTAGTAGTTTGAAATGAAATCGCTGGGCAATGGGAAGCCAGTGAATGGATTGGCAGAGGGGAGAGGCAGGGGAGTAGTGAGGAGAGAGGAGGATAAGACAGGCAGCAGAGTTGAGAATGGTTTGAAGGGGAGCAAGAGTGCTAGACGGGAGGCCACAGAGAAGGATGTTGCAGTAGTCTAGGCGGGAGATGACAAGGGCATGGACCAGCATTTTTGTAGTGTCATAGTTGAGGAATGAGCGGATGCGAGATATGTTTTTCAGGTGGAGGTGGCAGGCAAAGGGGAGGGTTTGGATGTGTGGTTTGAAAGATAGAGCGGAGTCTAGGATTAACCCAAGACAGCGGACTTGCGTAGCAGGTGAGAGTGTACAGCTGTTGACTGAGATAGAGAGATCAGGGGGAGAGGTAGAGTTGGACAGTGGAAAGATGATGAATTCTGTTTTCTCCACATTTAGTTTTAGGAGACGTGAGTAGAAGAAGGAGGAAATGGACGATAGACAGTCTGGGATCCGAGAGAGCAGAGAGGTAACATCTGGGCCAGAGATGTAGAGTTGGGTATCGTCAGCATACAGGTGGTAATGTGAGGCTATGAGCCGTGTGAGGCTATGAGCTGAGCGAGGCCAATGCATGAGGAGGGCCAATGTATCAACTAATACCTCATATTTAATATTTTTCCAATATGTAATTTTATTTGCCCAAAAATACTGATGAAGCGGAGGGTGTCTGTATTTTGTGTTGGACACCTAGAAAGTGCTGGGCAGCCCGCCTAATCGAATAGCATCAGTGTCACTAATAGGTTGTAAGCCAGCATGGTGCACCACACGTATCTGTATTAATGACACCCTTCTGTATTGCCTTATCTGTATCGCCTTATGCAATTGTAGTACCAGCAACCACCCCCTCGTGCATATGAGTTGTTGTTTTATTGGTATTTTTGCATTTGCGCAATCTCCCCATGTATTATACTGTGGCTTTTCTGCATGTTGGTGTGAATAGGTATCAAGTTAATGTGCAGCTTTTATCATCTAATTGTTCCCCTAGTGGTGGGGTGTGTGAGCTATTACTCAGTAATTAGCTACACCTGTTTATCTTTCCCAAGTAGCATAGGGGCCAGTGTTGCCTGCTACTAGATTCAGTCTAGTCCAGCCATTGAGCTGTAAGTATGGCCTATGTAGTGTTTTTGAACAAATAATGTTCCATTTTTCTCTGTGATTTTTCCACACACGCTTCACACCACATAAACCAACTAAGTTTTTCTTGGTCTCATCAGACCACAGGACATGGTTCCAATAATACATGCCCTTAGTATGCTTGCCTTCAACAAACTGCTTGCTGGCTTTCTTGTGTATCATCTTTAGAAGAGGCTTCCTTCTGGGATGACAGCCATGCAAACCAATTTGATTCAGTGTGCGGTGCATGGTCTAAGCAATGACAGGCTGAACCCCCACCCCTTTAACCTTTACAGCAATGCTGGCAGCTCTCATACATCTACTTTAAAAAAAAACAGTCTCTGGCAATGACAATGAACATGTGCAATTAACCTCTTGAAGCATGTTCTGATTTGAACCTGTCTTTTTAAACTGCTATATGGTCTTAGCCACCATGCTGCGGATCAGTTTTAGAATGTTGGCAATCTTTTTATAGCCTAAACTCTCTTTAGGTAGAGCAACAATTCTTTTTTTTCAAATCCTCCGAGAGTTCTTTCACTTTAAGGGGGCCCTTTGAATTTCCCAAACAAAACCAGTATTAGAGAATTTTGAGTTTGAAAAACCCCAAAAATTTAAAACCAAAAGCTTCCCATGCAAACCTGAGACCTTGAAACCCCCCAATACTTGGCCCCTGGAGGGAAAAGGGGAAAATTGGGAAACAATTTTTTCCATTTTAAATTAGGGGTTTTTTACTTATTTTTGTTGCCAGCGTTTATCATTAATTGATGCGTGTTTCGGGTTAAATTTTTGGGGCCCACCCCAAAGGGACACTGTTTTTAAAAGCTTTTTATACTGACTACTTTAAAATTAAGTGTCTTTACCTTCAGTTTTTTTCCCCTTATAAAAAATTTTAAAACCCCCCCCAAATTTTTAAAAAATTAAGGGGTGTGCTAACTTTTGTGAGATACTAAATAACTACTTCTTATAGAGGATAAAATGTATAAATTCCTCTTTAGTTGCTTTTTAAAACTACATAAAAGGGAAAATTTTTGATTGTAGTCAATATTGATATAGTGTTTTAAATTTGTTTTACCAAAAGTTTTTTTTCCTTTAATACTTGCATTCATAAAATTAAAGAGTATTTGGACTGACAGGCCTCGTGTCCTTTTGCCCAACAGTGATCGCCATGGCAACAGTTCATTTCCCCCCCCACTTTGGCCTGTAATTAAAAATTTCCCGGTTTATGTTTAGAACACACAAGGTCTTCATTGAGCGACGGCACCTTCCAGGAGCAGGGTGAACATTTCCTTTTGCTCTCCAAACACTTTGGGTTAATCTTTAAGCTTGTCTTTAGGTAAGCCTGACCAGTGGTTTACCGTCCCATGGAGACTGATGTCTAATATGCTTTGGA
Source organism: Phyllomedusa bahiana (assembly GCA_025379985.1). NCBI lineage: Eukaryota > Metazoa > Chordata > Amphibia > Anura > Hylidae > Phyllomedusa > Phyllomedusa bahiana. The sequence goes on along the minus strand of JAODAL010021393.1, from coordinate 31,605 downwards.
ACCTATTGAGGAATAGATGACCATACCAAGCTCCCTATTACCACCAATGTGACTATGTGACTTGGTAAGTTTTTTTTTATAGGGCCTTCCCAAATTTAAATTTACCCAAAAATTTGGGGGATTATTTTCAAAAAAGGGTTTAACCCTGCTTCAGTTTTGGTGACTACTTAGTATTGTGATATTTATTTTCCATTTTTACCTTTGATATGCCAAATTTGTCCTCTAAGGCTGCGTCCCCACTGCAGAGTACAAATATGGGTTTTCGGTTTCCCCGGCCCGGTTTTTGGGTCCTGTTTTGCGGCCACCCCAAACCCGCGAGGGGGGGGGCCCCTTTTCTCCCGATGAGGGGGAAAAAGCCCCCCCCTTCCTTTTCCTTTGCAAATATTCACCCAAAAAACGGAAACAAAAAAAATGTGCGGTAAAATTTTTTGCACCCAGACCGCGGGGGAAAAAAACCGACGGACAAAAAACCGTGCGTGGGGACTGCGGGCCCGGGTTTTCCATAGGCCCCTTTTTTGCTCATTTTCGGGGTTTTTTCAGGCGGTCTGCAAAACCGCAAATCCGCCTGACAAAAGGGCCCAAAAACCTGTGCCGGGGGGGGAACATCCCCTAAAGAATTTAATAGGGGTCAAAAAACATGTTGGGACTGTTCAGTATCTTTTTAGGTCAGTGTAGTGGTCAATGTAGGGATGGGGATCCTGACGGGGTTTTTGCCATTTCGGGGCGCTCCCCCTGTAAACCATATATTATAGGTCCCCAGATCCCCAAGTGGGGTTATTCAGGGTTTTTTCCTTCGGGTTTTATTTTTTTTGTACACGGGCTTACACTGCAAATTTAAAAGAACCCCACAAAAAAACACAAAATTTTTATAAAAACTTCTTGCAGATTCTGTCCATGGTGGAATTTCAACCCAGGACCCTAGTGCTACAAGACCACAGTTCTGCCCATAAGTAATATGTTAATTATGCTGTCTTCAAACAGGGGACAAAGTGTAATAACCGCCAGGGTGGGAGGCAGAGGAGAGGAGAATTGGAGCAGAAGTAGTTCATTCTCACTCCTCACGGTGGAAGCACTCCCCAAATCCTATCTTACCTTTATCAGGGCCAATACACTAAAGAGGGGGGAACCTTTTTACTTTAAATTTATGTGGCTTAATTGATTTTCCCCCGGGGGAACACTCCATGATGGTATTTTTCTGTAGTCTTTACTCCCCTTTGGGGGTGATGTTGTTGTGAGTTGTCCATTATGTGCAGGTGCAGAAAGCAGGAGAGCAGACAAAGAGCTAACATTAAAAACAATTTGCCCTTTTCCCTTTTATTTTCCAGCTAGATGTAATTCACAAAAATCCACTCTTTCAGGTTACATTGTCCTTTCTCATCCCAAAAATCCATACTAAGACCCTTTGCAATTCCAGATTGTGACTACAAGGAGCTTGGAACCTCAGGAGAAACTGCAATCAACTATTTTCTTTGATCCAGGATTAAGTCTAACAAGAAGTCCAGAATAACTAGGTTTGGATTAGATGAGAAATTTCCCGTAAAACAATTTTGGACTCAAACTGGGCAAACATACACATAACAATAACAGCAGAAAACAAAAATTTGAATTCGTTGGAAAAAAAAGTTTTTTCCCAAAAAAAAAAAAACGAAACCAAACTCCCTTTGGTTTTTTAAACACTCCCCCCATCTACACAGGGCTTTTTAAAATTCAGGTTTCAGTGTATTTTTTTTGCTTTTGCCTTCAATTCTAAAGGTAGGGGGCTGGATGGACCACAGGAAAAAAAATTTTACGTTAGTGAAAGTAGGGGTAGGACCAACCCGCATTTGAGGGCTGTTGAAGTCGAAGGGGGGGTTAAGCAATTTTGCGCCCAAAAATGGGAACTAAGGAAACCCCATAAAAAATTTCGTGGTTTTTTTTTTTAAAAGAAAAAGTTTTTTTTTTTTAAAGTATTCATTTTTGTTTTGCTGCTGTTATTGTTTTGTGTATTTAGGGGGGGGGTTTTTTAAAGGCCATCACCCGCGTGAACCCAAAATTTAAAAAAATTTTTGGGGGGTGCTGAACCAAATATTGTTTTTTGGGGTGTATATAGGGGGGGGGTGCCTCCATCTTGGTTTTTAGCACTCCCCATCTACACAGACTTTTTAATCGTGCAGTGTATTTAGTAGTGGTTTCCTTTTAAATTCCCAAAAGGTAGGTTGGATTGGGGCCCCCAGGAAAAAAATAGCGCTTTGTGCAACGTAGTGTAGGACCCACCTGCATTTGAGGTTCGTTGAAGTCAAGGGGGCTTAAGCAATTTGCGCCAAAATGTGAATAAAAAAATTATAAAACTTTCGTTTTTTTTTTTTTTTTTAAAACAGAATTGGGTTTTTTTTAAACGTATTTTTATTTTTGTGTGGGTGTGGGTTTTTGTTATGTTTTTATTTAGATTACAGCCAAACATGCGTGCACCCCCAAAATTTAAAAATTTTTTGGAGGGGGCTGAAAACCAAAAAATTGTTTTTTGGGTATTTGGGGCAGCAGGCCAGTGAGGAACGGTCTCTGCACTGCTTCTCAATAAATGTTGGGTGACTCTAAACTAACTGGCTGCAGCTTCAATCCAAAGAATTTTGAGGTTTCATATTCTTAGGATGTGTGGCTGGGAAATAGAAAATTTGCCTGGGGCGTTGCAGTCTGACAGGGCCAAGGGTGAAAAGGGGGTAATCCCACCCCCCATCGCCGTTGAAAATAACTCAGACCAGAAAATAGAAAGCACAAAAACAAATGATACTAGGAACAATAGATCACCTCTCCCCCTCCTTCACAGTAACCATAGAACCCCCTCCCTCTCTGCTGCTGGCAGGAGCTTTAACAAAATATAACAGTTTATTCAAAAGGTGAATTTGGGAGTTTTTACCCTTTTTGTGCATTAAAAAAACATTTCCCTAGACATTTAACTTGAAAGCTTACTCTAGGTCATTAATCATCCCTTTAGAATGACAATAAAGGTGGATCAATGAACCCCTTTTTACACCTTTTTCCAAAATATGTCAAACTTTATTACCACAGTTTAATACAGCTTCATCATAGGGTAATCAATTTGCAAAGCATTTCAAAGGGTTAAAACCCTGCAAAAAAAAGGGGTTTAAATTTTTTACATTACAAAAGAAACTTTGTTTTAATTCTGATTAAGGTCATATTAGTCAGACTCCAAAATTATGGACTAAAGAGAGAGAACATAAGAGCTACATAATGTACATTGTTGAACACTTTTCTAAAAGAAAAAAACATATTTGAAGTGCAATGAAAAACAATGGAAATATTGGAGTTAGCTAGTATAAAATTTTTTTCCCCGTGAAAAAGGTTTAAAAAAAAAACAAATTTCACCATTGTTTTTTTTATATTTTTATTTTTTTCAACCCATGTGGTAACAATTACAATCACGATCGCACTTATACCCTATATGTGTATTTTTTACCAATAAAATAAATTTTATTGAAAAAATGTAGTTTGTGGTTTTTTTTACTGTGTAATTTTTTTTTAAAGGGTTTACAAAAACAGAAGAAATTTAATTTTTCTAGTTTAAAAAACCTTTAAAAATTAGCCCTTTTAAAAAATACTAATTTAAAAATATTCCTATTTTTTAAATCCACCCATTGGAAAAAACCCACAAAAAAAACAAAAAAAAAACAAACAATATTTATTTGGAAACAACCCCCCAAAAAGGGCGGGCCCCCAAATAATGGGCTCTCTATCGTCCCCAATAACATCCGGTGTCTCGTTGTTTTTCAATTTTCCCATGGGTTCCTTTGGAAAATTTGGGTTTTTGTTATCTTTTCCCAAAAAACATATTTATTTTTAATATTCTGTTCCCATTGTATTTACATCCTCTATATTACAGTTCCCATGCTTTTTAAAATATTTTGTTTTGTCCCAAAAAACAGTTTTTTTCAATTTTTCTGTCCCAATGTACTTATTGAAATTTTTTTTTTACTTTATTTTTATTTAACTTTGCTTTTTACCATAAAAATTAGAGCTATGTTTAAGTAAAAGGTAGTGACAGTGGACCAGAAGTAAGGCTGCAACAAGAGTGCTATGTCATCATTCCAGTAAAATTAAACCCCTTTAAAATTTTTTGGGGAAACCCTTTCTTTAACTTTGTTTTTGGGTTAAAGGGTTCAGTTATGGTTAGGGATAGAGATAGGTCTGGATAAAAAAAAAATGGATTTGGGACATCTGAACCTGTGTTAACTTGAAAAGATTCATTATGCAATAGTTTTTAAAAAAAATTTTGTTTCAAAAAATTGTGTGAAAATAATAACATTTTGATCACATTTTACTTTTCCACTGTATCCCAAAATTTATATCTATTGGTTATTACATAATGCTTCTTTTTCAAATGTCTGGGGAAATTTTATCAGCCAACCAAAATAAAGGCTTTCTTAAAACTACTAATTAAAAATTTAAAGAAAAATATAAAAAAAAACAAAAAATTACTTTTAGAAAATGAAATAAATTAGTGGAGCCGGGTTAAAACTTTAAAGTTAATTTATTTTAATAAAAGGGAAAATTCTGAAAAATGAAATTTTTTCTTCTCTGTTTTATTTTTTTGGAATTTGTAATTTTTTTTTGTTTTTTATTAATTTTTAATTTTATTTTTGTATAGGGTTTTACTTTATTTAAAAAGGTTAAAAAAAAAAACATTTTTCAACAAGACAATCAGGGGCAAAGATAGGGTATGGAAAAGGAGAGGGGCAAATTTTTCCCAAAATTTCCCGGGTTCGTTCACTTCGCTGGATTCTCGGCAAAAAATAACTTTGTTCCAAATTTACTTCGGGGGAAATAAACTTTTAAAATAAACAGCTTTTTTTCCAGGGGGAAACAGAGCCGCGGGTGCTGTAAACGTTGTGCCATGCTTAAATAGGGCAGGAGGGAGCTTGGTTTTGGTCTTCAAAACAATGTTGTTTTTTTTTGTATGACACCCCGATGACTGCCGCCGCTCTTAGAATGGGTTTTCACAAAAAAATTCCCGGGCACTTAAGAGGGAAAAAAATGCCCAAAAAAACTGAAGGGGAAATGTACCCTAAATAAAGCCCATGGCAGAGACAGCTGGAAAAAAAAACAAGCTGAGGACTCAGGGGGCAACTTTCGGGTTAAAAGGATGTGGGGGTTTAAAGGGTGGCAGCCCCAGCCCATGAGGTAGACAGGGCACAATAAAAAATTTGGGAAGGGGGGGGCAAAAAAAAAAAAGGAAAGTAGGCCACAAAGTGGCACAATGACACAGTGGAAAGGCCCCCGGCAGCACCCCACGGGAAAGCGCATGGGGGCCCAGACAGTGGCACAAGGGAAAACTGGAGGGGGCAAAAACAGGAGTAGGCCACAAAAAGTGGGCCCAAGGGACCCCGTGTGTGGGGTCAGGGCAGAAGCCACGCGAGCATGGGGGTCGGGAAAGTGGCACAAAAAACATTCTGGAGGTGGAAAAAAAGGGTAGGCCCCCAGATGGGAAAAAGCCCACGTGTGTAGGCCCAACGGCAGCAGCCACAGCAGCAGCTTTAGGCCCGAGAGTGGCCCCAATGACAGGGTGTGGGTCACGGCACCCAGCCACAGCAGCAGAAAATTGAGGCCCCCCCAGTGGCACAAGGCAGTGTGTGGGTTTCAGGGCCAGCAGCCCCCGGGCACAGCATTATGTCAAAACAGTGGCACAATGAACAGGTGTAGGCCCCGGGCAGCCGCGGGCATGGGGGTCAGACGGGGCACAATGACATTTGGAGGGGGAAAAAAAACAGGGTAGGCCACAGATTTGGGAAAAAGACACAGTGGTGTGGGTTCAGGCAGCAGCCACGCAGCAGAAATGGGGTTCCAGAGGGGTGGCACAATGCCCGGGGTTGTGTAGGTCAGGGAAACACCCAAAAACGCAGCATGGGCCCAGACAGTGGCACAAACAGTGTGAAAGGTAGGGCACCCAGCCACAGCAGCGCAAAAATGCCCGACAGGGGGGCCCCAATGACACAGTGGGTGGGTTTCAGGGCACCCAAAGGCACCCAATGGGGTCAGCCAGGGGGCAAAAATGACAATGTAGGTCACGGAAAGCAGCCACGGGGCCAGAAATGAGGCCCGGACGTGGCAAAAATGACACGGGTTTTAGGTACGCAGCAGCCACGCAGCAGCTTTGTTTTTCAACAGTGGCACAATGACAATTCGGGAGGTGGCTAAAACAAGAGTAGGCCACGGAGGGGGGCCAATGACACAGTGGGGAGGTCAGGGGCAGCAGCCACAGAACAGCTGAGGTCGACAGTGGCCAATGACATTCTGGGGTGGCAAAAACAGGAGCGGGCCCCACAGAGTGGGACAAATGAAAACATTGTGGAGGCTTTGGCAGCACCACAGCAGCGCATGGGGTTCCAGACAGGGGGCACAAGGGACATACTGGAGGTGGAAAAAAAAACGGGAGTAGGCCACAGGTGGGAAAAATGCCCACATTTGTGGGGGGTCAGGGCCCAGAAAGCCACAGCAGCGGGCATGGGGGCCCGGGACAGTGGACAACGATTTTTTTGGAGGGGGCAAAAACAGGGGGAGGCCCAGAGGGGACAAGAACAGTGGGGAATCACGGCAGCAGCCACGGCGCATGGGGGTCAGCAGGGCACAATGACATTCGGGGAGCGGGAAAAAAACAGGGCGGCCCACAGAGTGGGACAATGAAAACATTGTGGGGGCATGGCTGCAGCCACGCAGCAGAATGGGGCCCCGGGACAGTGGCACAATGACATTCTGGAGGTGGAAAAAAAAACAGGAGAAAGGCCCAAAGAGGGGGAAAAAATGACCCCGTGGGAGGTCACGGCAGCACCCCCGCAGCGGGCTGAGGTCGGGACATGGACAACAAATTTTTGGGAGGTGGAAAAAAACAGGAGTAGGGGCCACAGGGGGAAAAGGGACACAGTGTGGAGATCCAGGCAGCAGCCACAGCAGCACCTGAGGGGGACAGTGGCACAATACACATTGTTTTAGGTCAAGGCAGCGCAGCATAGGTCAGACAGTGGCAAAAATGAATTCGGGAAAGGTGGAAAAAAAAACAGGGGGTAGCCACAGAGGGGACAATGAAAATAGGTGGGGCCCCGGGGGTAGCAGCCACAGACAGCATGGGGTTCAGACAGGGGGCACAATGTTTTTGGGAAATTTGGAAAAAAAACGGAGTGGGCCCAGGGGGGGACAAGGGAAAAGTGGGGAGGTCACGGCGCAGCCAAAAGGAGCAGCATGAGGTCGGGACAGTGGCAAAAAGACATTTGGAGGTGGAAAAAAAACGGGAGTAGGCCACAGAGTGGGAAAATGCCCCAAAAGGGGGAGGTAAACGGTAGCAGCCAAAGCAGCGCATGAGGTCAGAATGGGGCAAAAATGACAGTGTGTAGGTCAGGGGAAAGCCCCCCAAAAGCAGCAGATAAAGGTCTAAAAGTGGCACAATAAAAATTTTTGGGAAGGTGGAAAAAAACCGGGAATTTAACCACAGAGGGGGCAAAATGACCAGAGTAGGGGTGGGGTTCACGGCATCAGCCACAGTAGCACATAGGCGGGACTTGACACAATACACAGGGGTGAAGGTCCACGGGCAGCAGCAGCATGAGATCAGACAGGGGCCCCAAAGACATTCTGGGGGTGGCAAAAACGGAGTAGGCCACAGAGTGGGACAATAAAACCCCAGTGTGTAGGCCCGGGGCAGCACCCCACAGCAGCGAAATAGGTCAGCAGGGGCCCCAAAAAGACACGTGTTAGGTCACGGAAATACCCAACCCACAGAGCAATGGGGTCAAAACATGGCAAAATTAACTTTCCCTGGGGGTGGCAAAAACAAAAAGGGGGGCCACAGAGGGGACAATGCCCACTTTGTTTAGGTAAACGGCAGCAGCCACAGAAAAAAAGAATGAGGTCAGACAGTGGCACAAGAAAACAGTTTTGTAGGCACGGAAAGGCAGCCACAGCAGCCCCCTTGGGGTTTCAGAAAAAGTGGGACAATAACTTTCCGGAGGTGGCAAAAAAAAAGGATTAGGCCACAGAGTGGCAATGAAAACGTGTGGGGGAAAAACGGCACCCCCCCAAAAAAGCAGCATGAGGTAAGACAGTGGCCCAAAAACATTCTGGAGGTGGAAAAAAAACAGGCTGGGGCCCCAAAAAAGATTTGGGTTTCTTTGGACACAGGGGTGAAGGTCCCCGGCAGCACCCACAGAAAGCAGCATAAGGTCGGGGACGGGCCAAGGGACACAGTGGTAGGTCACGGAAAGGAAAGCCACAGCGGGCAGCATGAGGCCAGAAAAGTGGCACAATGACGGGTGGAGGTCAGGGGAAAGCGCAGAAATGAATCAGCCCGGGGCACAAAAAACTTTCTGGAGGTGGAAAAAAACCCGGAGTGGGGCCACAAGTGGGAAAATTGACCCAGTGAAAAAGGTTTCACGGCAGCACCCCAAAAAGCAGCAGAAAGGGGAGGTCAGAAAAGGGGCCCAAAATGACATTCGGGAAAGGTGGCAAAAAAAAGGGATAGGCCACAGAGTGGGACAATGACACAGTGTGTGGTAAGGGCAGCACCCCACAGCAGCAGAAATGAGGTCAAGAGGGGCACAATGACAAAAGGTGGATCGGGGGAAACAGCCACAGCACAGCAGGGGGTCAGACAGTGGCCCCAATAAACAGGGGTGTAGGTCACGGCACCAGCCACAGCAGCAGCTTTTATGTCAAAACAGGGGGCCACAAGGGAAAACAGTGTTAGGTCACGGCACCGCAGCATGAGGTCAGACAGTGGCACAATGACTTTTCTGGAGGTGGAAAAAACGGGGAGAAGGCCACGGTGGGCCCAAGGACACAGTGGTGTAGGCACGGCAGCAGCCCCCAAACAGCCATGAGGTCGAAAAGTGGCACAATGACACAGGTTATGGTCACGGCAGCACCCACACCCCGGCAAAAAGGCCGGGACAGTGGCAAAAATGACAGAGTGGGGGTGGTCATGGCATCAGCCACACCCGCAGCATGAGGGTCAGACAGTGGCACAATGACATTATTTTGGTTTAAAGGGCAGCACCACAGCACCCAAATGAGGTAAAAACAGTGGCACAATGACACAGGTGTGGGTTTAAGGCAGAAACCCCACAGCACAGCAGGGAATTTCAGACAGTGGCCAATGACTTCTGGGGGTTGGTTTAAAAAAAAAGGGGTGGGCCCACAGGGGGGGGACAATGACACAGTGGGAGGTCACGGCAGCGGGCCACAAAAGCGAAATGGGGGTAGACAGGGGCACAATGACTTTTGGATGGGGGCCCAAAAAAGGGGGTAGGCCACAGAGGGGGACAATGACCATTGTGGAGGTCAGGGAAAAGCACCCACAGCAGCAGCATGAGGTCAAACAGTGGCCCCCAATGACATTCGGAGGTGGCAAAAAAAAGGATAGGCCCCCGAGTGGGACAATGACACAGTGTGGAGGCCAGGGGCAGCAGCCACAGAAAGCAGCATGAGGTCAGACAGGGGGCACAAACGACATTCTGGGGTGGCAAAAAAAGGAGTGGGCCACAGAGTGGGACAAGGGACAAAAGTGTGGGGGATACGGCAGAAACCACGCACAAAATGGGTTTAGACAGGGCACAATGAAGAGTGTGTAGGTCACGGCTCACCACAGCACAGAAAGGTCGGGAACAGTGGCCCCAATAAACACGTGTGAAAGGTCACGGCAGCGGGCACAGGAGGTCAGACAGTGGGCACAATGAATTCGGGAGTGGAAAAAACAGGAGTAGGCCCCAAGGGAGTGGGAAAATGAAAACAGTGTGGGGGTTTCACGGAGCACCCAAACAGCAGAAAGCATGAGGTCCGGACATGGCACAATGACTTTTGGAGGGGGAAAAAAACAGGATTGGGGCCCCAGAGTGGGACAAGACCCCAGTGTGGGGGGTCAGGGCAGCACCCACCAGCACATGGAGTCAACGTGGCAAAAATGACTTTTGGGGGGTGGAAAAAACAGGAGTAGGCCACAGAGTGGGAAACAATGACACAGTGGGGAGGTCACGGTTTAGCAGCCCCGCAGCAGAAATGAGGTCAGACAGTGGCAAAATAAACAGTTTTGAAAGGTCACGGAAAGCACCACAGCACCCATGGGGTCAGACAGTGGAAACAAGGGACTTTCCCGGGAGGTGGAAAAAAAAAGGAAAGTAGGCCCCAAGTGGGAAAAAATGACACAGTTTTGTATTTTCACGGCGGGAGCCACAGAAAGCGCATAAGGTCAGACAGGCACAATGCCCCACCATTGTGTAGGTCACGGCAGCAGCCACCAGCAAAAAGCATGGGGCCAAAAAAACAGGGAACAATGACGGGAGTTTTAGGGTCAGGGCAGAAAGCCACAAAAGCAGCATGAGGTCAGACAGGGGACAATGACATTCTGGAGGGGGAAAAAAAAACAGGAGTGGGCCACAGAGTGGGCCCAATTTGGACACATTTGGGGGAAGGGTCACGGCAGAAACCCCCAAAAGCGCAGCATGAGGTCGGGCAGGGCACAATGACATTCAAGGGGGCAAAAAAAAAGGAGTAGGCCACAATTGGGAAAAATGCACGTGTGGAGGTCAGGCACCCAGCCACAGCAGCAGCATGGGGAAGACAGTGACAAATGACATTCTGGGGGGAAAAAAAACAGGAGTGGGCCCACAGAGGGGGGACAAGGGACCCCGTGTGGGGGCACGGCAGCAGCCCCAGAAAGCACCCTAGGCAGACAGTGGCCCACAATGACATTGGGGTAGGTCAGGGGCAGCGCCAAAAGCAGCGCATGAGGTCGGACAGTGGCACAAGGGACATTCTGGGGTGGAAAAAAACAGGAATAGGCCACAGAAGTGGCCCAATGTCAAAAGGAAGGAAAGGTAAACGGCTCACCCACAAAAAAGCGAAATGAGGTCAGCAGGGGGCACAAGATCACAGTGTGCGGGTCAGGGCCCGCACAGCATGAGGCCCAAAACAGGGGCACAATGACACAGTGTTTTGGCAGGGCACGCCACACACGGGCATGAGGTAGACAGTGGCAAAATTGACTTCTGGATATGGAAAAAAACAGGGGGGGTATGCCCCAGAGGGGGACAATCACACAGGTGGGGGGCCATGGCAGAAACCCAACAGCACAGCTTTGAGGTCAGACAGGGGCACAATGACAGAGTTTGGTGTGGGTGAAAAATAAAAGTCCCTGGAAAGAGGGTTGGTGGCAGATGGAAAAAAATTTGTCAGCAAAATATGGGGGCATCGGGGCGGGGGGGGGCCATCAAAATAGTGGCTGGGGCAGGTATTTTGGGAAACCCCAGCCCTCATTTCTCACAGTTTGGGTGAGGCTTTCCAGGGGCTGATGTAGTCTGACGCCTAAGGCTTTGGGTGTTAAAAAATTCCTGGTCGACCAGCCTGAATCTCTTGAAAAAAAGGCAGTCCCTTCCACATTTCCCGTGGGCAAGCGGGTTTTTCCCCTTTGGGGAACGATGGCCGCCCCCCGCCCTGAAAAACGCTCTGATGCCCCCCTACGGCCCGGCAGGACAGCTTCTCCACTGCCAAAATCGGCAATTTTCGGCCCCCACTTTCGTTTGGCTGGGCCCCCTAGCCCGCGGATCTTCAACTGGGGGGGGATAGTGCTTTCCAAGTAGGCCCCCTTGGGTTTGGGTTTAGGGTCTCTACGGTCCCGCTGTGTGGCGACTGCCCTTCCCCACTAGGCGGGTGAAGGGAAGCGCCAACGTGACTCCAGGGCTTTGGTTGCTGTATGGAGCGGTACGGGTTCCCCCCCCCCCCCTTCCCCCGGCAGCCGCGGGAGTAGTACGTGAGCGCTGAAGAAAACCCCCCGGTCAGACCGTCCCAAGGGGGGGACCCATGCCGCACATAGGCAGCGGGCCAAATGAAACGGAAAGGGTTACCCTATAAATAATTTTAAATTTGTTTCCCCCCTCCAATAGCTGGGAAAAAAAAAGGTTTCCCCTTTTGGACCGGGAGTGGAAAGGGGGCCCAATAGGGTGGGAGCCCGAAGTCATCCCTCTGGGCCCAATGCTGACTATTGGCTGTCACTAGGGCCCGTCAAAAACACATGCCCGCGGGCCATTCCACTAGTGAAATCCCCGGGGGGTCCCCGCCTCCCCTTTCCACTGGATACTGCCACGGTGCTTGGGGGTCACTGCCTCGTCTTCCTCCCTCTCTATCTACCTCCTCCAGCTTTTTCCGTCCTCCTCTCTTGGGCACCCCCGGGTAAAAAAATCCCCTCAAATTTTACCAGACAATGTTCTGCTCCCCAGGGCCCCTCCCCTCCTCCCCCAAATTTATCCCCCCCGGGCTCTTTTGGCCGCCCAAAATGTAAATCGCCACAAACCCCCGGGCCCCTGCCCGCAGATTTTTCAGCATCTGTTTCCCCGGACATGAAGCAGTGGGAAAGATGTTATTTTAACCCGTAGTCCGGCGAAGGGCAAAATAACGTGGCCTCCTCAAATGGCCTCAAAAAAACGGCCCCGGGGTCACGCTGAGCTGCCCCTGGGTGACACAAAGTTACACAGGGGGGGTACTCCTGGGCCCCCCCTGGGTCAAACAAAAAATCGTTAATGGGGGCCCTTTTCAAGTTCATCCCGTCGGGCCAACATGTGCAGGCTGGAATTCGAGGAGGGGGTTTTTTTTTGGCTTTTTTAGGAAAGGATGAAATGATGGGACAGTTTCCCCCCCCGGGCCTTTTCCCCAAAACTTCGAAAAACGGTGAAGGGGCTTCAGGAACCTTTTCCCCCAAACCAGATTGAAACAGTGCGCCATGCAGGGGCGCATGGGCCTCCCCCCTTTGGTGCAGCGCGGGCACCTGTTTTCCCCCCAATTTTCCTTTATCATTTGGTTTTCCCAAAATTTTCAAGGGTTTGGCGGGGGAGAAGCCCCACATCGATTTCTTGCTTCATGGGCGGGGGGGCAGTTCCCCCCCTGTGTGATTTGTTCCCCCGGGGGGCAACCAAAGGGGTAGAAAATGTTGGGGAAACCGCTGTGCCCTACCATGTGGTATTGGGGGAGCATATTGTGGGGGCTGAGATTTGGGGGTGGTGGTGGAGGAGGAGGGGGCGGACATTGGGCCCCAATGAGGGCCCCCAGTTTGACAACGGGAGGAGAAAACGGCGGTCCCCCTGTCCAAGTTGTTGGGGGTGCCTGGGGCTGGGAAACACATTTTAACCCCGTGGGCCTAAAAAGGAATGTACTGGCCCTGACCGTAGTTACAGCCTTTCCGAGTCCCCCGCTGCCAAGCACCTTGGAACAAAAACCCAAAAGCCAAAGGGCCCCCCCCTTCTGTTTAAAATTTTTTGAAGTTCTGGATTTTCTGGCCCTTTTTGGAAAAGAAATTACGGGTTGGGGAAATCCCCATCTCGGCTCGGGACCAAAACCCTTAAATTCTCCCGAACGGGAGAGTCCAAACCCTTTGGGGAAAAGGGGGGGGGACGGCCCGTACCAAAACTTGGACAGGAAATACGGTCAGCTTTTTCACCTTAGGAAGGGTTTTGGAAAGCATAAAGTTGTCTCTTTGCAATCGCCCCGCGAACGACTGCTGGGGCCCCTGGGGTAGCAGGAGCAAGGAAAAACATCTGGACCGGGAGATGATGTCCCAAAGAGAAACACTCCCTTTTGCAAGGTGGGGGAACCTTACTGGTGCCAAAGGGGATGGGGGGCCAAATTTCGCTGCTGCGGGTTTCGCGGCGGCAGGGTGGGACCCCCCACATCTGAGGCCACGTTTCTCCCCCGGGCCCCCTGGATGGTGACCTTTCAAAGTGTTTACGCGGGCCGGGTGCCAAAATTTTGCCCCCTTTTGGGCCCCGCTTACTTTTTTTGTACCCGATTCTACTATCCCTTTTTCCGAAATTTCCCGGGGTTTAGCAAAAAACTCCACAACCCCCCCGATAAACGGCTTTTTTAAATGCCCCCGCTCCGCATTGAAATGACTACTGCCGCCCCTGGCCCCCGAAACCCCCCCGGGCCCCTACTTTTTCAGGGACCTTCGAAAGCGGGTTTTTTTCCTTTGGCCGCTTGGGGTCCCGACCCCCACAAAATGCTGCTATCCTGCTGACTCACGGGGCCCCAAAGACCCCGCTTTCTTCGCCCCTTTCCTGACGCGCAAGCTGACCCCTCTTCTCCTGACGATGATTGAAGCTCTTTTTTCCCCCCCCCTCCCAAGTGCGGTCGGCTACAACATCATCTATTTTTGTTTTCCCTTTGTCATTTCTTCCCCACCAAAGGGCTTGGTATTCAAGGGTGAACCCTCACAACATGACCTCCCCTGGGCCCCGCCAAAAAACTATACCTTTTTCCGGGCCCACTGCAAGGGAAACAGGGGAAAAATTTGGCCCCCTTTTCCCTTTACTGCCCAAAATAGCTGCTGACTTGCCCCCCTCAAATTGTTTCCCTCGCTATATAGTTCGCTGAGCCCCCGACCACCCTAGTAATCTCTGGCTAAAGGGGGCCGATGGGACAGAGGGGGTGAAAGGGCAGGGAAAGGGGGGCTGACCCCCCTCCCCCGGCCCCCTGCCAACTAAGGGGTTTTTTCTGAAAGTTCCCCCGATCTTGGCCCGGGGGTTTTTCAGATGTCTCCCGGGAGGAAGGGGGTTTACCCAGTTTAACCAATCAAGAACCTTTGGGTTGCTGAACAACACACGGCTACTAGATTTACAGCGGCAGTTTTGGGCCCCACCCAGTGGCCCCCCTGCGACGTTTCCCCCCTTTCTGGGCTGCCCACCGGGCCTGTTCCCGGAAGTTTTTTGCCACTGGCCCCCTTTGGGGGTGCAAGGGCCTGGCCACCTCTCTGTCTGACATTCTGTTTGTTCTAAAATGTACAGACACTGTATGATGAAGATATCTGTTTTATGAAAAAATATACACCCCGTATTTTAATCCAAATGAAAACCCAAAATTTAAAAAGCTTGGGTAAAAACCCCTTTAAAATAAAATTTCGCTCCAAAATGGGCCCGGGAAAAAAATTTACTTGTTTGTGCCCCTTTTAAAAAAATCGTGTATTTTAAATGAATGTAAAGGCTTAATTAAAAACCCTTTGGGGAAAGAATTATGGTACAAATTTCTTTTTTGGCGGTTGGGGGAAAAAAAAAGTTTCTTTTACTGGTGGGAACTGCAGAAAAAAACTTAGGGTTTAACCCCTTTGGGTGTAAAAATTTCGCCAAAAAATTGAGCCCCACAAAAAATACTAGTTTGTAGCGTGTTTTTTAAAAGCGGGGGGTTTTTTAAAAGCCCAAAACAACAAGAGATAAATTGTAATTAACCTTTGCCCTTTTGGGAAATTTGGCTACAGGGAAAAAAAATAAAAATTTTGGGGGGTGAAAAATGACTGTTTCTTTGGGGTCACCACAGCTGAAAAAAAAAAACCCTTTAAATTTAAACCCCTGGAGGGAAAAAGGGGCCCCAAAAAATTGAGCAGCCAAAAATTTAAGTGGGGATTTGTATTGTAAAAAAAGCTGTTTCTTTTTAAAAAATTTAAAAAAAAAAACGGGCCCTTTGATCCCCCTTGGATAAATTCAATGTTTGTGACAGATAGAAAAATTTTAAAAGTAGGAAACCCGTGCAGTGGACGCACACTGGGGTTTTCCCGATCCCAAAACCCAAAAAATCAGAAATAAACGTTTAAGGGGAAGCATCCTGAACAGCTTTAGTCACCCCACAAAAATCGCTGTATGAAAATCATTCTTCGTAACAATCAGCCGCGGGAGCACCTTTAAACCCGATCAGTACGTGGGGAGCGGTATGACTCCCAGCTCGGGGCCCAGACTTATATAGTGGGGGGGACGTCCAGAATCCCCCAGTCTCTTTATTGGGGGTTTTCTCTGCACATGTCCCTTTAGGGGTATGCCCCCCTTTTTTCCTCCCAGGGGTTTTTTTGGGGCCATTTTAACGCCATGTGCCGCAGCCATTTTAACAAAGGAAAAAACACAATTCGTTTATTTGAAGTACCCCCAAAATTTTTGACTTCGTTTTAGAAACCCAAGTTTTTTCCCAAATTCTAAACGAAGGGCCACTTCGTTAGAATCAATTTTGCCCATCTCTAGATATGGATGTAGACATATTGGTAGGCAAAAACAAAAAAAAAAAAGTAGCAAAAGAAAAAGCACAAAAAAACCACCTAATGGTCTTTTGGGTTCGCACCCGTTCCTTCCTGGTTAGAGGGGCTAGCCCCTCAGTAACCCCCCGATCCTCCCAGTCCCGGCAAAAAAGCCTCCAAAAGTTCAGCAACAAGAAAAAGAGGGAGGGGCCCGCGTGGAAAGCAAGTAAAATTTGCGCTTTATTTTTTTTTACGAAACCGAGGGTACACAGAAAACACCTGCTTTTCCGGGGGAAGTTTGCCCAAAACGGTAGGGTGTTTTCTGTGAAACCCCCTTTTCTACATGTACAAGAAAAAAAAAAGCAACAAATTTTACTTTCATCCCGCTGGCCCTCATCTTTTTCTTTTTGCTGAATATTGGTAGGCATTTTTGTAGAACTGCTGATCTGGGCTGTGAACAGCATATTAGAGAGTTGCTTTATAATCCCAATTTACTTTCAGGGATGTGAGCATTTTTTCTTTATTCATCTATGATTCTTTATTATGGTCGTTGGGGTGATATTACCCATCGATTGTATTGCCCCTTTTAACCCAGTTCTGTGGGGAAACGCTTGTGACGATAAGGGGGGTAGCCTTTTTCTACATATGCAATTTTTTCGACCTGGGGTTATGTATGTGATCCCTGATACTGTGTGGGTTCTATGTAGTTTTTTTTTTGTTGTTTGTAGAAGTCTTTTGTGGTGTCTCATCCTAGGGATTTGTAGGGACTCAATAGGGCAGTTTCCTGACGGGGTCGCCCCTTTTCAGGGCAGTACGCCCACTTATTGCACATTAGGTTTAGTAGGTAGGGTCTCTTAGGGACTTTTTTAGGGATTATCACTCCCTCATTGTTCCTTTTTATAGTATATTATTAATAAAAATTATAATTTATTATAGATTTCTATTTTGCCTGAAGGTATTGGTGTTCTTCGTGTTGTTTGTATACTTTAGCTTTTTGAATACCGGGCCTATGCATCTAGGGGCATTCCTCTCCCTTATCTTGTAGGAAAACTGTGGTTTGTTGGAGAGTTGCTTTATACCAAGCAACTAGTCATAGGGAATCAAATTAAAAAAACAACTGACTTCTATGGGAGCACATGTGAGCATGCTCTTTGATATGTGAGTGGAATAAGCGGAGGGAAGAGAAGGTAAGCTGTCATCATTACAGATTAGCAATGCTGTGATTCTGCCTCCATTTTGTTTTGGGTATAAAATCTCTTTCTAATCCTGTCATGTGATGAAAAGACAATGACTTTTGGTATTGTCCATAGTATACACAGCATGCATAGCAAATTTGTGGGACTTTTTTCAACATAGATAACAATTATGATCAGGTGCCATTGAGTTGATTTCGATTCATAGCCACTATGTGGAAGTTGTTCTGAACTGTGATCAGTTTTCACGTAGACTGTTAGCTACAGAGAGTTTGGAATCCATTTCTTTTTTCTATTGTGTTAATCCAACTAATTGTAGTCTTCCTATCTCTTGTTTGTCTTCTACCTTGCTAAGTATAATGTCTTTTTCTAACAATCTTTCCATTTACATGATTTGTCCAAAGTATGGGAGTTTTGTCATCTGAGCCTCCAAAGAAAGTTTAGGTTTAATTTCTTCCAGTACAGATTTGTTTGTTTTTTAAGATTTCCATGGTACATGTAGTATTCTTCTCCAGCACCATAATTCATAAGAATCAATTTTCTTTATTTTTCGTTACTACCCATTCTTCACAAGCTCATGACATTAATGAAAATACCATAGTTTGTACAAGCTGGATTTTTGTAGTTAAAGACACATTTCTGCATATGGAGATGGCTGTTCTACCAAGAGTAATTCATCTTCAGATCTTCTGGCTACTTGTCCTTTTAGAATTAATTATTGATCCTAGTAAAATTAATCTGTCTACCGCATCTGTTTCTTTCCCATTAAGTGTAAAATTCGACATTTTACCAGCTGTCATGATCTTTGTCTTCTTTATGTTGAAGTACTGTACAATCCAATGTGTGTCCTTTTATCACCGTAAGCAGGTATTTCAAATCCCCTTCGCTTTCAGCCAGCAATGTTGTGTTGTTGCTAGAGATGGGCGAACTGATTCTAACGAAGTGGACTTCGTTTAGAATTTCAGGAAAACTTTGGTTCTGAACAAAGTCGAAGTTTGGGGTAATTTGCGGGAACGAAGCATGTTTTTAATTGATAAAATGGCCGCAAGCACATGGAGTTACATGGGGCAAAGAACTCTGGGAGGAAGAAAGGAACATCCTCAATGACATGTGCAGAGATTAAGCCAATCAGAGACCGGTGGGATTCTGTGACGTCACTGCACTATATAAGTCCGGACGCGACGCTGACAGCTCACACTCCTCTCTCTGTGCCATGCTGCAGCTGCAGTAACTGAGATCTCACACAATAGAAATTAGTTTTTAACAGTGATTTTTTGGTGGGTGTTACAGCTTTTATCAGAGACTGCTCCTCTTCCGTTCTAATTTTGATTTTGTGGGGTATTGTAATTGAAGTCCAGTGTGGGTCCAATTCTGCTGCATATACATTTTAATGCCATCTGGTCAGTTCTGGAGCACATTGAATATCCAAGGGTTGTCTAAGCCTGTTTTTGCTTTTGTATTCAGTAAAAAAAATGGTGTTTTTACATGCCACATACTAGTTAATTTTTGCTGCTCATTTCTGTAGCGTAATTTATATCCAAGGGTTAATTAAGCGTGTTTGTGCTATTGAAGTCAGTAAAAGAAACTGTGTTTTTCAACAGCAAAGACAAAATTTTTCCTGTTGATTCCTGTAGCATAATTTATATCCGAAGGTTAATTAAGCGTGTTTCTGCTTTTGTAGTCAGTAAAAGAAATTGTGGTTTTCAAGGCCAAAGACGAAATTTTACCTGTTGATTCCTGTACCATAATTTATGTTCAAAGGTCAATTAAGCTTATTTCTGCTTTTGTAGTCAGTAAAAGAAACGGTGTTTTGCAACACCAAAGACACAATTTTTCCTGTTGATTCCTGTAGCATAATTTATATCGGAAGGTTAATTAAGCGTATTTCTGCTTTTGTAGTCAGTAAAAGAAACTGTGTTTTTCAACGCCAAAGACAATTTTTTTCCTGTACCATAATATATATCTGAAGCTTAATTAAGCGTGTTTCTTCTTTTGTATTCAGTAAAAGAAACGGCGTTTTAACAAGCCACATACCAATTAATTTTTTGCTGCTCATTTCTGTAGGGTAAATTTACATCCAGGGTTAATTAAGCGTGTTTCTGCTATTGTAGTCAGTAAAAGAAACGGTGGTTTTCAACGCCAAAGACGAAATTTTTCCTGTTGATTCCTGTAGCATAATTTATATCCGATGGTCAATTAAGCGTGTTTCTGCTGTTGTAGTCAGTAAAAGAAATGGCGTGTTAAAACGCCACATACCAGTTAATTTTTTGCTGCTCATTTCTTTTGCTCAATTTATATCCAAGGGTTGATTAAGCGTGTTTCTGCTTTTGTATTCAGTAAAAGACACAGCGTTTTAACATGCCACGTACCAGTTAATTTTTGCTCCTCATTTCTTTTGCGCAATTTATATCCAAGGGTTCCCCAAGCCTGTTAGTGGGTTCATTTGGAGTCAAATACAGGGTGTGTATTTATCATATACAGATATCTTCATTAAACAGAGCCTGTAAATTTTTGAACAAACAGTATGTCAGACAGAGAGGTGGCAGGCTCTTCACATGCTAGTGGCTGTGGCACAAACATTCCTGGAGCAAGCACAGGTCGCAGCAAAGTAAGGGGACATCACAGCAGGGGTCACTCAGTGAGGCCACAACTGCCGGTGTCATCTACCGGCCGTGTGTTGACCAGCAACCCAAGGGTTCTTCATTGGTTGACTAGGTCATCCACTTACTCAGCCAAGAGTCGGTGGGAACGTCAGACACAACCCTTAGTTGGCATGGCCCAGGAACAGCTCAGTGGCTCTCACCTGTCCTCAACCCGCCTCTGTCTCGTCCGGTTCCCTCAGCCAAAGATCTACTAGGTGGTCTGGGTTCAGCGCCAATATACAGCGAGGATGAACAATTTGAGGACAGTCAGCAGCTACTTGGCAGCGAAAAAATGGGGCCGACATCCCCTGCTTCTTGCAGTAGATGTTAAAGTATGGATGTGGAGAGTGGCATGGGAGGTCATGTTGTGAGGGGTCAGCCTCTGCATACCAAGACCATTGAGGAGGACAGCAGTGAAAATCAAACAATAATCGATGATGATGTAGCCGACCGCACTTAGGAGCAGGGTGAAGCAAGGGCTTCATCATCGTCAGGAGAAGAGGGCGTCAGCTTGCAACTCAGGCAGCGGCGCAGCCACAAGTGGGTAGTGTGGCCGTGAATCAGCATGGTAGCAGCAGTGCGAGGTCGGGAGCCAAACGGCCACGGGGTAAAAAACCCGCTTCGCAGGGGCTCAGCGAGGGAGCGGCGGTAGTAGTCACTCAGTGCGGAGCGTTGGTGGTAAAATCAGCTACTCTGCGGTATGGACGTTTTTTGCTAAGACACCGGAGGAGCCGAATATGGGTATATGTAGAATCTGTGGGCAGAAAGTGAAGCGTGGTCAGGGAGCTAACGATGGCACCACGGCCCTGCGTCAACATATGCAGCGTCACCATCCGATGGCCTGGGAGAAAACGTGGCTCAGATATGGTTGGTCCATCCCTGCCGCCGCAGCAACAGCAGCAGCAGCGCCCAGTGGCACGCATGCCATTGCAGCCAGGTCAAGGCTCCACCACCTCTGCAGAAGGGAGCTGTTTTCTTTTGTCCATCTTCTCCCGGTTCAATGCTCGTTTTCCCCACTACTCCTGGCGCCAGCAGTCGTTCAACGAGGCGATTGCAAAGAGACAACAGTATGCGCGAACCATCCTAAGGTGCAGAAGCTGTCCGTGCTCCTGTCCAAGTTGTTGGTACTGCAGTCCCTCCCTTTCCAAATGGTGGACTCTGCACCGTTCAGAGAAAAATGGCCTGTGCCGAGCCGAGATGGAGAGTTCCAAGCCGTAATTTCTTTTCCAAAAAGACAGTCCAGCCCTTCATAAATATGTAGAACAGAAGGTGGGCCAGTCCTTGAGCTTATCGGTTTGTTTCCAAGGTGCACCCGGGAGCGCGGACATGTGGAGCTGTAAAATACAGTCAGGGCCAGTACAAGTCCTTTACGGCCCACTGGGTGAATGTGCTTCCTGCCCAGCCACACCAACAACTTGGACAGGAGACGCCGCTTTCTCCTCCACGTTGTCAAACTGCTGCTCCTGCGACAATGTCCGCCTCCTCCGCAACCATCTCAGCCTCCACAAGTGCTGCTCCATCATACCACATGTGTAGGGCACAGCGGTGTCACGCAGTTCTACACCTGGCTTGATTCGTCAAACGAAGTCACACAGGGGAGGAACTGCTCCGCGTCATGAAGCAAGAAATCGATGTGTGGCTTTCTCCGTGCCAGCAGCAAATCGGAACCTGGTGACGGACAATGTGAGGAACATGGTGTCCGCGCTGCACCAAGGAGGGATGGTCCATATGCCCTGCGTGGCTCAAGTGTTCAATCTGGTTGTGAAAAGGTTCCTGAAGTCTTCCACCAATCTTCAAAAGATTCTGAAAATGGCCAGGAAACTGTGCATGCACGTCATCCATTCCTACAAAGCCAGGCACACCCTCCTCGAATTGCAGCGGCAGAACGGCCTCCCCCAACACACGCTGATATGCGATGTTTCCACCCGTTGGAATTCTAGCCTGAAAAATGTTTGGAACCGACTGTATGAGCAGAGAAAGGCCATTAACGATTTTTTTGATGATCCAGGCGGACAGGAGTACTCCCCTGTGTAACTTTGATGTCAGCCAGTGGCAGCTCATGTGTGACACCTGCCGTTTGAGTCCGGTGGGGACTGAACTGGAGGAGGAGGAGGACATTGGAGCACAAGCATTGTCTGGTGAAATTAGTGTTTTTTCTACCCAGGTGACAGGAGCGGAGGAGCAGGAGCAGCTGGAGGAGGTAATGGAGATGAGGAAGACGAGGCAGATGACCCGCAAGCACTGTGGCAGTATACAGTGGAGATGGGGCAGGGAGTCCCTCGAGTCACTTGTGCAGTGGCCCACAGCATGCTGATTTTCCTGGCTATTTACAGCCGAATAATCACCATCCGGCAGAGGGGTAACTTTTTGGCTCTCCACCCTATTGGACCTCGCTTAACCCCGGGCCAAAATGGGAGCCTTTTTCTCAGTTGCTGAGAGGGAGGACAAACTCTAATACTATAGAGAAATCCTCTGTAGTCAGTTGGCCGCTGCCTATGTGCAGCATGGTCCATCCTCTGACAGGTCTGACCGGGGGGTTCCTCAGCGCTCACATACCACTGCCGCGGCTGCTGTGGGACGGTGGGGGGGTAGGAGCAGTACCAGCTCCATCAGCAGCAACCAAAGTCTGGAGTCGCTGATGAGCAGCTTCTTTCACCCGCCTAGTGAGGAGGGCACTCGCCAGCAGAAGCAGCAGCAGGACCTGGAGCAGACCGTGAACCAACAGGTGGTGGCCTACTTGGACAGTTAGAAGATCCGCTGGACTACTGGGCAGCCAAGCTGGATGTGTGGCCGCAACTTGCCGAGTTTGCAGTGGAGAAGCTTTCCTGACCGGCCAGTAGTGTGGCATCAGAGCGGGTATTCAGTGCGGCGGGGGCCAATGTTATCCCAAAGAGAACCCACTCGTCAACCGGAAATGTGGAGCGACTGACCTTTGTCAAGACGAATCAGGCGTGGAGCGGACAGGATTTCCACACACCAATGCTTTGGGGCCTTCAAAATTACATCGCAGGGATGCCCCCCCAAAATTTTGGGAAAAATTTAGTCGGGATTAAAAATTTCCCCTGCCTCACCCACTATTCTGATCCCGGGCCCCCCGCCCTGATGCCAAACATCGCGGGCCGTTTCCCCAATCTACCTCCCAAACCAAACCCTTTTCCGGGGATGGTTTTGGGCCCCCCACCTCCCGCTCTGTAAATTGTCCCACTCTACGACCTCTTTGCTGCTTCAGCTGTTGGGGTTTCCATGCCTCCACACTGTGCCCATTGTCCCAAACCCTCGGGACCTCCTGTCCCTCTGTTGGGGGTCCCCGTAAAACCTCCACACTTGTCATTTTTTCCAACCCTCTGACCTCAGGTGCTTTTTTCCCCTTTTTTGCGGGGTGCCGCCCCCCTCCACACTTTTTCTTTGTGCCACCTGGGCCTACTCCTTTTTTCTTGCAACCTTGTGAAAAAAAACCCCCCCTTTTTCCCCTGAATACATTTAACCCTTTCTATTGTCATAAGTGAAAAAGATAAAATTTATTGAGTGTATATATCACTTTTTAAATTTAAAGTTGACCGACCTTCACTTTTAAAATTTTTAATCCTTTTTTGGGAAAATGTAAAACCCCCTTTAAAATTGATATGCATTGGTTCTCAATTTCAGTTTTTAAGGGGAAACCAAAAAAAAAATTTTTTCCCTTTTTTTTCCCCCCAAAAATTTTTCCCCCCAACCCCCACAATTTTCTTAAACCGGGGTTTTCGGAACCTTTTCTATTAACAATTTACTCTCTGCCCTTTCATGCTGCTGCGGGTTTTTGATCCCGTCACCTCCCACTATGTCATTTTTGCCCCTCTCGGGCCCTTTATCCCGCGGGGCTTTTGATGCTGTCACCCCCAAACCCCTGTGTCATTGGCCACTCCCCCTGACCTCTTGCGTTTGCTGTGGCTGCTGCCGGGACCCTCCCACTCTGTCATTGTCCCAATGTCTGACCCCCATGCTGCTGCTTTGACCTCCACACTCTGTAAATTTGTGCCACTTTTGGGGCCCCCTTTGGGGCTTTTTTTTGCCACCCCCCAAAAATGTCATTGTGCCACTGTCTGCCCTTTCATGCGTGTTTGTGGCTGCTGCCGGACCTCCCACTCAGTCTTTATGAAAAACCTGTCTGCCCTCATGCGCTGATGTGGTGCTGCCGTGACCTCCACACCTTCATTATCCAAATGTCTGACCTCATGCTGCTGCTGGGGCGCTCCCGTCCCTCCACCCCAAAGGCAGTATACAGGGGGAGAGGGGGCAGGGAGTCCCTCAGAATCACTTGCCACATACCGCAGCATGCTGTTTTGCCTGCTATGACAGCCGAAAGTCACCACCGGCAGAGGGATGACTTCGGGCTCCCACCCTCTTGGACCCTCGCTACCGGGTCCAAAATGGGACCCTTTTTTTTTCCAGCTTAAGGGAGGACAAACCAAGTACAAAGAAATCCTCCTTAGTGTTTGAAAATTTCCAAACCATTTTTGGCCAAGAAATTTCTACCTCCATCAGTTCATATTAATCCCTAAAAAAGTGCCAAGCATTTTTTTATGAAGTATAAACTGATAGTTTAAAACCCAGTTTCTGCTGACCCCAATTAGTTCAAAGCAGCATATGGAATTTGAAGGAGACCCTAACACAGGGGAAAGTTTTAGGGGCTTTTGTTGCTTCGGTGCCCTTACTGATGGAATTTTGTACAAAATGGAATGTGAAGCAAAACAAATGCTGCAAAAACTCTTGGATGAAATTCTTCAGTATGAAGAATGGAATCGATGTCCAAATTACAGACAGAAAAACCGCCTCCGCCCCCTCCTTTTACCTCATCGCCATACCGTTTACCGACCTCTTGCCTCCCTCCTTGACCACGTCCTTGCCGACTGTCCTGACAGAATGGGCGAATCGATTCTAACGAAGGGAATTCATTTAGAATTCAGGAAAACTTCGGGTCTGAACAAAGTCGAAGTTTGGGGTACTTCGGGAAAGAAATTCTTTTGATTGATAAAATGGGTGCAACACATGGGCTACATGGGGGAAAAGCACTCTGGGAGGAAAAAGGGGAAAACCCTGCATGAAAAATGTGCAGAGATGAAGCCAATCAAGACCGGGGGGTTTCCCTGTGCCCAAAACCCCCCACTATATAAGTTTTGGGCGCGACGCTGGGGAGTCATCCCCGCCCCTCACTTTTACTGCTCGGGGAAAAGGTTTGCTGCCGGGGGCTGATTGTTACTGAAAAAACTGATTTTTATACAGCGATTTTGTAGGGTGCCCTCAGCTTGCCCTCAGGGGGCCCTGCTTCTCTTAATGTTTATTTCTGATTTTTTTTGTGTATGGATCTGAAGCCCCAGTGCAAATAAAATTTTTAATGCTATCTGCTCCCCACAATTGGAATACCCAAAAAGGGGCATTAAGCCATTTTCCTGTTGTATTCTTTTTTAAAAAAACCCAGCGTTTTATAATACAAATACCACTTCATTTTTCCCCTGTCAATTCTTTTGCGAAAAATTTAAACATCCGGGGGTTAATTAACCCGTTTTTTTTCTGCTGCTTTTGGGTGACTCCAAAAAAACCTTTTTTTTTTACCCGGGCCAAAAAATACATTTTTCCTTTGCAAAATTTTCCAACAAAGGTTAATTACAATTTTTTTCTTTTTTGGTGTAGCGTAGAAAACCGCAATTGTAACACGCTACAAAGCAAAGTAGTTTCCTCCCTGTCAATTTTTTTTGCGCAATTTCCCTTTGGGGGGTTTAAATTTTAAGGTTTTCGGGTGCTGTTGGCTCCAAAAAAAACCGTCTTTTTCCCAACCCCCAAAAAAATTAAAATTTTTCCTGTAGCAAAAATTTCAAAAGGGGAAGGTTAATTACAATTTTTTCTTCTTGTTGTGTAGGGGTAGAAAACCCCGCAATTGTAACCCCACAAACAAAGCTAGTAGTTTCCTCCCTGCTAAAATTCTTTTGCGAAATTTACACCCCGGGGGTTTTTTAAATTTCCTTTTGTTTTTGTGTTTTGGTGCCCAAAAAAAAACCCAACCCTTTTTCCCACCCCCAAAAAAATTAAATTTTTTCCCTTTGTGGGCTTTAATTCAAAAAGCAAAGGTTTAAATTTAAAATTTTTTTCTCTTGTTGTTTTCGTAAAAAACACGCAATTGTAACACGCTACAAACTGTGGGTTTAGGGCTCTAAATTCTTTTGCGCAATTTCCCACCCGGGGGTTTAATTAAGCGTTGTTTATGTGCGTGGTGAAAAAAATAAAACCGTTTTTTTCACCCCCAAAAAAATTTCAATTTTCCTGAGCATAATTCAAAGCAAAGGGTTTAATTACAATTTTTTCTCTTTTGGGTGTAGCGTGGGAAAACACGAAATTTGGGAAAAAACACGCTAAAAAGCTAGAGTTTCCCCCGGGCTCTAAATTTCCCTTTTTTCCCGAATTTTACATCCGGGGGGTTAAATTTTAACCCGTTTTTTTTTTGTGCTGTGGTGACAAAAATGGGACCTTTTCTTTTTCACCGCCAAAAAATAAAAATTTTCCTGACCCAATAATTAACAAGGGGGAAGGTTTAAATTTAAAATTTTTTTCCCCTTGTTGTGTAGCATAGAAAACAAAAAATTTGGAAACACCCCTACAAAAGCAAGGGGTATTTTCCCGGCTGCTCAATTTTTTTTGAGCAATTTACACCCATGGGGTTAATTAAAGCGTTGTTCTGTGCTTTTGGGTAAACCCAAAAAACCCCGTTTTTTTCACCACCAAAAAAATAAAATTTTCCTGTAGCAAAATTTCACAACGAAGGTTAATTTACAATTTTTTTTCTTGTTGTGTAGCGAGAAAAACCCCAATTTGTAACACGCTCCCAAACAAATAGTTTGGGGCTCCCTAAATTCTTTTCCCCTTTTTAAAATCCAGGGGTTAATTAACCCGTTGTTTTTTTCTGCTTTTTGTGACCCCAAAAAAAACCGTTTTTCCCACCGCCAAAAAAATACAATTTTTTGCAGCATAATTAAAAAGCAAGGGTTTAAATTAAAAATTTTTTCCCCCTTGTTGTGAACGTAGAAAACATGAAATTTGTAACACGCCAAAGCTAGTAGTTTCCTGCTCCCTCAATTTTTGCGCAATTTCATCCAGGGGTTTTTAATTAAGGGGTTGTTCTGCTTTTGTACTCAGTAAAAAAAACGTTGTTTTTTCCCGCCACAAAAAAAAATTCTTTTTAGCATAATTAAATATCCAAGGGTTTAATTAACCTGTTTGGCTTTTTATATTCATAAAATACACGGGTTTTTTTTTAAAGGGGGCACATACAAGTAAAATTTTTTCCTGCCCATTTTTTGGGGCGAAATTTTTTATTTTCCAATAGTTACCAAAGTTTCCCTTAGTGGGTTCATTTGGCGTCAAATCAGGGTTTTTATTTACCCAAATACAGATATCTTCAAAAAAACAGGTTGTACTTTTAAACCCAAAACAGTATGCCCAGCCCAGAGGGTGGCAGGCTCTTCCCAGGGCGAGGGGCCCGAGGCACAAAATTTCCTGGAGGGCCCGGGTCGCAGAAAAAGCAAGGGGCGTCCCCCAGCAGGGGTAACCGGTGGGACAAACTGCCGCTGTCATCTAGGGGCCCGGTGTTTTTCCACCAACCCAATGTTTCCTTGATTGGTTGACTAGGTCATCCACTTCCTCCCAGATGAAAATTTTTAAAACCCCCAAACCCGGGGGTTCGGTGGGAAACGTAAAACCAAAACCCCTTATTTGGCATGGGGGGGGGAGCGGGTCAGGGGGCCCTACCTGTCCTCACCCCGCCTCTGTCCCACCCGGGTTCCCTCAGCCAGAGAATCTACTATGGGGGTTTTGGGGCCTCAGCGCCACTAAAAAGCGAGGTTGAACAATTTGAGGGGGCCCAGCCCGCAATTTTTGGGAGCGAAAAAAGGGGGCCCAAATACCCCCTGTTCTTGAGCAGGGGGGAAAAGGGTATAAAAGTTGAAAAGGGGGGAAGGAAAGGCCCATGTTGTGAGGGGTCAGCCCTCTGCTTACCAAGACCGGTGATGAGGACAGCAGTGACAAAAAAAACACAAATAGATGTGAGTTCCGACCGCAAATTGGGAGCCGGGTAGGCCCAAAGGGCTTTCAATTCCTCAAGAGAAGAGGGCGTCAGCCTGCGCCTCAGGCAGCGGGGCAGCCCCCAATGGGTCGTGTGGCCGTGATTTAGCCCGGATAGCAGCAGTGTAAGGGCGGGGAAACCCAAATGGCCACCGGGGGGGAAAACAAGGGCCCCAAAAAGTAGCGGCACAGGGGCCCCAGCGAGGGGACGGCGGGCTTTGTCCTCAGTGCGGGGGGTCGTTGGCGGTTTAAAATTTCCATACCGGGGGGGGAATTCTTTGTAAGGAAAACCGGAGGAGCCGAATATGGGTATATGTAGAAACTTAAGCAGGGGGAAAAAGAAACGTGGGCCCGGGAGCTAAAAGTTGGCCCCCCCCCGGCCCTGCGTCCCAAAACAAAAAAGCGTCACCATTAGGCCTGGGAGAAACGTGGGTCGATGTGGTTTGGGGCCCCTCCCGCCCCCCGCAATAAAAAGCACAGCAGCAGCGCCCAGTGGCACGCTTTCCCATTGCAAACCAGTCCCAAGGCTTTAAAACCCCCTCTGCCCGAAGGGGGCTGTTTCTCTTTGACATCATCTCCCGATCCCCGATTTCTCCTGCTCCTTCCCCCACTCATGGCGCCAGCCCTCGTTTACCCAGGCGAAATTTTAAAGAGAAAAACAGTATAGTCCAAACCCCCTAAGGGGGGCAGCACGACCGTGCCCCCTGCCAAGTTGTTTTTGGGACTGCAGTCCCCCCCCCTTCCAAAAAGGTGGAAATCCCGGACCATTCAGAGAAAATAATGGGCTTGTGCCGAGCCGAGATTTGGGAGTTTCCAAAACCGTAATTTCTTTTCCCAAAAAAGGGAGTACCCCGCACCCATAAAAAATGTAAAAACAGAAGGGGGCCAGTCCTTAACTTTTTCGGGTTTTTTTTCCAAGGTGAAAGGGGCCCCGCGGACCCTTCTGGGGGGCTGTAACTACGGTTTTAGGGCCCGTAAAATGTCCTTTTAGGCCCCAAATGGGTGAATGTGCTTCCGGCCCAGCCACCCAACCCCTTTGGAAAAGGAACGCCGCTTTCTCCTCCACCCTTGTCAAACGCGCATTTTCGCCAATGTCCGCCTCCTCCCCCTTTTCCCCCACCCAAACCCCCATCTCAGCCTCCACAAGCACTGCTCCATCATACCAATTGGGAGGGGGACAGCGGTTTTTCACGGGAGTTTACACCTGGCTTGCCTCGGGCGAACGGCCCCCAAAAGGGGAGGAACTTGCTCCCCGCATGCGGGAAAGGGAAAACGATGTGGGGCTTTCCCCCCGCCAAATGCAAAACGGAAAACCCTGGTGATGGACAATGGGAGGAACATGGTTCCGCGCTGCCAGGAGGGATGGTCCGCCCCTGCATGGCGCAACCCTGTTTAATCTGGTTGTGGGAAAAGGGTTTCCCGAAATCTTTCCCCAAAATTCTGAAAATGGCCAGGAAACTGTGCATGAAATTTATCCCATTCGTAACAAAGCCAGGGGAAAACCCTTCCGAGTTTTCCCGGGGGGGGCAGAATGGCCTCCCCCAACCCCACTTTTGATATGGGGATTTTTCCCCACCCGTTGGAAATTTCCCGCCTGCACCCGGGGGGACCGGGCTGTTGAACAAAGAAAGGCCATTAAAAAGATTTTTTTTTATGAACCAGGGAGACAGAAAGTACTCCCCCGTGAAAATTTGATGTTTTGCCAGTGGCAGCTCATGCGTGAAAACCTGCCATTTGTTGAGGCCAGGGCGAGGAGGCGATGTTTTTTTGTCCCGTCGCCAGGACTACGGGGGTGGGAAAAACGTCATTCCACGCTTCATGTCCTGGAACAGATGCGAAAAAATCTGTCTGGGAGGGGACGGGGGAACGTTTGGGGACTACAAACTCCCTGGCCACTGAATCTCCCCGGGGTGGGGACTGAAATGGAGGAGGAGGAGGAGGACATTGGAGCAGAAGCATTGTCTGGTGAAATTAGTGGATTTTCTACCCAGGTGACAAGAGAGGAGGAGCAGGAGCAGCTGGAGGAGGTGGATGGAGATGAGGAAGACGAGGCAGATGACCCCCAAGCACCGTGGCAGTATACAGTGGAAATGGAGGCAGGGAGCCCCTCGGAGTCACTTGTGCAGATGGCCCGCAGCATGCTTATTTGCCTGGCTAGTGACAGCCGAATAGTCAGCATCCGGCAGAGGGATGACTTCTGGCTCTCCACCCTATTGGACCCTCGCTACCGGTCCAAAATGGGAGCCTTTTTCCCAGCTATTGAGAGGGAGGACAAACTCAAATACTATAGGGAAATCCTCCGTAATCAGTTGGCTGCTGCCTATGTGCGGCATCGTCCCTCCCCTGACAGGTCTGACCGGGGGGTTCCTCAGCGCTCACGTACTACTAACGTGGCTGCTGGGGGAAGGTGGCGGGGTAGGAGCAGTACCAGCTCCATCAGCAGTAACCTTAGTCTGGAGTCACTGATGAGCAGCTTCCTTCACCCGCCTAGTGAGGAGGGTAGTCGCCAGCAGCAGCAGGACCTGGAGCAGTCCCTGAACCAACAGGTGGTGGCCTACTTGGACAGCACTCTGCCACCCCAGTTAGAAGATCCGCTGGACTACTGGGCATCCAAACTGGATGTGTGGCCGCAACTTGCCGTGTTTGCAGTGGAGAACTGTCCTGCCCGGCCAGTAGTGTGGCATCAGAGCGGGTGTTCAGTGCAGCGGGGGCCATCGTTAGCCCAAGGAGAACCCGCGTGGCCCTCACGAAAAAGAATGCTAACCCGCGAAGTTGGCCATCCGAGGCCGAGGAGGCGTTCGTGAAATTGAAGACTGACTTTGCTTCCACTTCTATCCTGTCACGGCCGGACCCTGCAAAGCCTTTTGCACTTGAAGTAGACGCCTCGTCTGTCGGGGTCGGTGCGGTCCTCACGCAAAAGGGATCGACGGGAAGAACGGTCACTTGCGGATCCTTTTCCAACACAGTCTCGCCGGTGGAAAGAAATTATACGATCGGAGACCGGGAGTTGTTGGCCATCAAACTTGCCCTGGAGGAATGGCGTTATCTACTGGAAGGTGCTCAACATCCCATCTGTATCTACTCAGATCACAAGAACCTCCAGACGGCCCAGCGACTTAATCCACGCCAGGCTAGGTGGTCGCTCTTCTTCTCCCGATTATTTTCGTTTTCCATCCTGCGGAAAAGAATGTGAAGGCAGACGCATTGTCACGCGCTTCCGACGTGGTCGGTGAAGAAGTGTCCCCAGAGCACATAATACCCCCGGAGCATCTTGTCTCCTCAGCTCCAGTCGACCTCCGGAATGTCCCGCCTAAGAAGACATACGTGAGCCCCGCACTCCGCAAAAGGATCTTGAAGTGGGGGCACTGATCATTGGTGTCCGGACACCCCGGTGCCCGTAAAACTTGCCTCCTTATCGCGCGGTTCTACTGGTGGCTGAACCTCGCTAAGGACGTTAAAGAATTCGTTGAGGCCTTTGTCACCTGTGCCCGTAACAAAATGCCCTGTCACAGACCGGTCGGGCTCCTGCATCCCCTGCCAATCCCTACCAGTCCCTGGTCGCATGTGGTGATGGATTTTATAATGGATCTTCCCCCTTCCTCTGGTAACACCGTGATCTGGGTGGTTACGGATCGGTTTTCTAAAATGGGCACATTTTCTCCCT